>JAMKCH010076155.1:0-168724 GCA_023653785.1 Ophioderma brevispina
ACAGGCCCACGCCAAATACGCTGTACTGACAAAGGGGTGGACTATAATCTTGTTGGATTAGGGCAAGGCAGAGGGTTAGAAAAAAAGGTTTTAATATAAATCAAGTTATAAAAATCTCATCAAACCATCCACTGATCTCAATAGTCCACATTTTTTGGTTCCATCATTTGCTTTGAACACCAAACTGCTATTCTCCAGATCTAATAAAATTATTAGGCCATTAGTTCCGAACTCAAGGTAGTTTATTTAAATGTGCCCCGACAGTCCTTAGCTAACGACGATTTTCAATCATAATTTTCATCACAAACATTTCGAAAATACATTCAATTATCACTAATTATCATCTAAGTATCATTCACACATTCAGAAACAACATTAAAAATTATACAAAGGTTTTGCACAGATGTGTTCAGTACCAAGCCATTAGCCCCTAAATCATTACAATTATTAATATAACACAATATTAATTTGGTACAACAGTGTTTTTATACTGGGCTCTATAGGATACGTGATAAACTATTAAAATTTTACAGTAAAAGCCAACCCAGTGGCGAAATTCCTACCGTTTTCTATTGCTGTACTAGTAGTAGTAGGCATACCGTTGTATCTCGTTAACTTCAATGTGTGGGGGCAAAGGTTGAGGCAAATATAACTCAACTGCCTTTTGAAGTTTTTGCTTTAACTGTAATTATAATTTCTTTGGTTGGATTGTACAAACCAACCAATTTCTGTTTCAATAATAATATTTGTTACCTCTACAATGCACATTGTAAGTTTTCCCATAACGGCTCTTTTTTTATTACTTTATTCCATGGAAGCCAGAGATATATCGTTGCTTTAAAAGATATCGAATATATTTGTTTATTACAAAACCCTACTTCAGAGTTTTACTCCTGAAGAAAAGTTGAGGGGATCTCCCAAGTACTATCAAAAAGAATGCAAGAGTACACTATTATGAGTATATTTTATTGAAAAATCTACATAGGCCTATCCTGGACCGAAACTCTAATTTAATTTAAAAAAAAAGACATTCACATGAGTTAAAACCCGGGCCTTCGACCCGGGGTTAGAACAACAGTTAACCATACTGATAATGCGACATGACACGTACGACGTGTGTACGACGGTACGTGTTGAGTTGTTGTGTCTGTGCAATACAGGCTATATACGGGGTGAAAATGTTAATTCTGTAAACAATGATTTTAAAATGTGTACTTACCTGTTGTTATAAAGTATAAATATCCAATTTCCAGGAATAGGATCGAAATTGGAAACCGAAATGAATCCATACGCTTGATTGCAGTTTTTACTTGCGATGCGAACTTCAAATTCATCCAAATTCTAAAATGCTAGCTTGTCAAGTATGATTCCGTTATACCATTTCGTCACGTGACCGCGCGAAAAGTACAAATCATCCATAATATCCTCGTATTTGGTGAACTGGGGTTCATAATCTGACCTTTGTACTGAATGCCTATACAATTGAGAATTGGTGTGTGTTGTTGACGAAATAAATAACTGTCGCAGGAACAACGACAATGATGGCAATTGTAACGACGATGACAATAACGACTGACCTAGCGGCACTGCGGCATGACGACTTTAATGAATAAAGACATTTTAACTGAAAAAAATTCTCGAAAATAGGAGTTCGGGAGGAACGTTTTTAAAACGTATTATAAAACGTTGAATATTAAATTTTACAATAATAAAACATTAAAAAAAAACGTTTTTGTAACGTTCACCAAAAACTATTCCCAATGTTCGGCTAAACGGAAGTTTTTGGAAGCGTTTTAAAACGTTTTTAAAACGTCTCAAAACGCAAAACCATTTCAAACCAATCGGGAAAACGTTTTGAAACGTTTTGGGTTCCTGGGATCAGGGAATTTATTCGCATATGCTATAACGTGGGCCAGGCTTCCATCGATTGAACTGCAGAGTGTGCAGGGAATATATGGGGACAATAGCAAGGTCGTTTGCCTATGTGATTGTGAAATGAAAAACCCTGAAAATACCCTGTCCAACAATTTTTAGTGTGAACAATAGTACTTGGGTGACTGCCGGACTAACTGGCCTATAGGCCCATCTGAGACATGCTAAGGACCAAAATCACGGAATGTCTTGTGTTGGCCACCTGTGACGTCATTGAACACCTAACTCACCCACTGACGGTAAATTAAAGCTCGTTAACGCTAAATAACGAAATAAGCAAACGGGTATTGATGCGTCCAACCGTGACGTCACCCCGTCACGGGCGGGCGCGCGAAACAAGAGATTGCCCAAAATCCGAGGAACGACAAACTCCTCCCAACATTCAATCATCCCCTTTTTAAATTAGGAAAAGAGTGCCATATGGCCCCTCCCCCTACGAATTCTGCAGCCTTGACGCAAGAAACCACAGGCAAGATTGCGCGAATACTCTTGCCCTAGTGTGCCTAAGCTTCGAAAAGGACATGCGATTTTGTCCAAATTATTGCAATTGGACGGGGGGTTAATATAATATTTAAACTTGCCAATGTAAGCCATTTTAAGGACTATTTCACCTTTCAAATATCGTTCAAACTTTCAAGTTCGATCGGCGGCATTTGAGCAGCTAGCAGTTCATTGACAAAACTGTTGCCACTCTGAGAAGTTTGACCCAAAAATTATGCTCTAGGAAACATAAGGTACAGCGGACATAGGGGTACTGGAACATACATAATCTAGAGAAATATTCTAAGCTAAATTTGAATGCACATGCATTCTCCAGGAGCATGCGGTATTTGAACCAAAAACAGTTCTCCACTGCTCCAGGACCACAATTGCTATATGTTCCTGGATCATTGTGCGCAAATACTCTTCCAGGACATATTAGACAGGACAGTTTTCCAGATTATTTAATGCTCCAGGAACTGTAGTCGTGGACAGAACCCTTTGATGAGCGCGTACTTTCCTGGTTCTCTGCGTATTTACTGCGAAAAAAAGCACATTGCCTCTGATTGGTCACCAGAAGTGACTGCTGTGCTGGATCACCCGTCCGCACCACACGGCGCCTATTCCGCTGATAGCGTCGCCCCTTTGTTAACCAGGAAGTACGCGCTCATCAAAGTGTTTCTGTCTCGAGTATAATATGGTCCTGGACGCAGGTATGCTTCTGGAGCATATTTCGTCGGGCCAAAATCTCAAAGAAGCACAGCATGCGATACACCACACCCTGAGTGCAAGGCATGTATTTCCCTACTATTTTGGTTTGTAAAATAACCAAATCTGCCGCTTTTCCTCTAAATCAATGCAGAAATTCACAGCTTTTCACTTGACACTAATTTACTTTCTAATCCCATATATCGCATAAATATGTTTGCGCATTGTTTTCAAAACTTAAAGGAGTACTTGTATTAACGCAGATTTTTGCCGGAACTATTTAGTGTTGCCGCCCCCTTTAACCGTTTATGTGAAAACCAAGGGGGTAGGACATGCCAACCTAACAGCAACAGAGAAATCAAAACGCCATCAACTTCCGGGTGCTTAGTCCTTTTCAAAGACATTAAGGGTAGGAGGGGGCGCTCGTTACCATACCAACGTAAACACCGAGTTTGATTAAAAGACTGGGCCTTGTCCTAATATTTAAATCTAGATGACCGGTAATGGGAAATTACACTATTTTGCAGCGGGGTTAATCCACTAACCCCTACGGATTTTGAAGTCACTAATTTATGCCAAAATTATCATGATTTTACTAAGATGTATCAAACTAAGGGTTCAGAGAGATTTTGTATATAACTGATACAGACTGCCATAGTAAATGCACGTAACAGTTCCCCAAATTACCGTTTGGAAATCCCCAATGCCCAAATCGAAGGTCGCGTCCGACCCCCCCCCCCCCCCCCAATATGAGCCGTGGTGATACTAATGACAATATTTAATTTGTGAAACCATGCCCATTCCCTCAGGACCAGACAGAAATTATACACCCCCCCCCCCATCACAGGTGAACACGAGTAGGCCACGTTATCGTGCATTATCCCCCTTTCAAACCTCTGTACACTACACATGCTGCATCACACATTAATCAACCACCAATTAAATACCACACACACACAATATCTCCTCTCCTATACCACTCTCCTCATCTCTCCTCTCTTTGTTTCCTCCTCCAACTTGTTCTTGCACACATGACACGAAGGCCATTTTAGTTGTTTATCACAGTTCCTAATTTTGAAGATCAAATTGCAAAAACCAAAGTTCAAAATGGACTTAATTTGTCCATAATAAAAAAAAGAAAGCCCATGTTCTTTTTTGGAATCCTTGTAACCAGAAAACATCATGGTGTACTTGTTCATCACAATCTGAACATTTTACACTTTGACCCCTGTAATAACCTGAAACCAGCTTGCGTCCTTAAGGGGGTTGCAAGTTCTTCCCATCAGTATTTTATGGATTATGAATGCCTAAAGTACATGTTGTGTGCGAAAATTCACAATTTTATCCGGAAGGCATACCCTTCACGACGTCCCCTGCTAAAAGTCACTATAAGTGATTTATCGGAAAGAGTAAAAATATTTCAAATTTGCAGGAATAGCTTAAAAGTGAAGGGTAATTCTGTGGTATTCTCGTAAGTTACTTTAGTATTGTCATAAGTTACTTTTTCCAACTGACGAATTGACAGAAAAGAAAGACAATGACAGTGTTCCGTGATACGAATCCCCATTCACTTACGTGTTGTAGCAAGTGTCCGTACGGAAAGTAATGACTAAAATTTCCGATGTTGTTCTTATTAGGCTGCTTCTGGTCTTATCATTTGCAGGGTATGTTAGGATACCTGGACTTGTTACAGACAATTTTTGATGATTTTTTTCAATTTTCCGATTTAGCAAATCACTGATAGTGACTTTAACTACGGAAAAAAAATCGCACACGGCGAAGTAGTATCTATTTTGGTATCAGATAAAAGGCCGTATTTTTTCATTTTCATTATCGTCCTGAAATTTCAGCCTTTAAAGCAGTTTCGTCTCCAAGAGAGGGACAAAAACCAGGCTAACCTAAAAATGAAACAGTATGTTACATGTAAAACTTCAAAGGGATTACGTATGGAACTCTTGCCAAAAGAAATTTAAAAACCTCCAAACTTCTCATTTATACCGATATTTTAAAATAACAAACAGACACACGTGTAGTTCAAAAGAATTGTATCTTCAGGTTTGGATATGTAGACTTCAAAACTCCACGTAAATTTAAAGTTTGACCATCATAGAAACGAGGGGCATTCAATAGGTTCTTGCAACATTCATGTAAAAAATGAAACTAAAATGGGTCCAGTTATGATAGCCTCACAGGTTTCTCCTCCTTTTCTCTTTTTATCCATACACTTGCAAAATATACGCATCCATTCCCTTAGGACTTAAAAAATACTCATCTTAAGATATATGTTCTACAGACACTGATGAATGGGCTATCAACTTAGCGGCACTTCAGTTGTCATAACGGATCCCCGCAAGCCATGACTTATAGGTATGATCAGTGGCGTCTTTATTGAGGGGTACGGTTTGGTTTTGAATTCACCATGAGTAAGTGTGCGTGGAAACGTTTGCCTCAAGTTTGGTAAAGGCATCTTGAAATATTTGTTTAAATAAAGTTGACGTTAAAGGGGAATATGGGGTTGGAGGAGCTAAAAGATGAACATTTAAAATTTAAAATATGGAAAAATTACCTTCAGTCTTTTCCTTTTTGTTTGACAGCAATCGGAGCTTCCGTTCAAAAGTTATTGTAAAAATGTCGCCTCCCGACTTCAAATTCCGCGTGATATTTCTTATGTATTTTATTGTTTCCTCAAAAATAAAAACAGTGTTTCTAAGCAAAATTGCTAATAACTCAAAAATAAATTTTAACGATACCTATGTCTTCGCTGCGCACAAGATTTCTAAAAAACGATTAATCATAGAATGATGGGATAAAAAGTAAATTAAAATACATTAATAGGACTACATACTGAACTAAAATAATTCCACTAGACCCATGAGAAGTTGATATAAGGGGCTTCAACACTAAATATTAAAAAAATAATAATTATTTCTTTTTTTTTTTGTACTGAGAAAACCTTTCGACGATGAGCGTATAGAAATACTTGGATTATAAACCGGTATAAGTTCCTCGAGGTACTTGGTTGCCATACCATTTCTTATATAGGTAATGAGTACGATTTTAAAACGGATGTGGTTTTTTACTCTGTAGATTGTTCAGAACAGGCGAAATGTGACAATATCGGTGTTTATCTTACGTATGCACCAAGTTAATAACAGTGAAATACAAAGTAGCAATCTGTCTTTGCTTAAGAGAAAAGTCTCTGTCCTGATAATTTTTTTTTTATTAGTTCTTCAAAATTATCTATTTTGATTCCTTTTTTGGCTTTGTATTAGCTAAGAACACATGATATGGCTATTTAGTTATGGATGTTGACCATTTTGAATTTTCGTATTTTTTTCCAAAACGTATACGAATTCAGGAGGGCTCCTCGCATTTTTACCCAATAAGATTTACACAGTTAAGCTGGGGTTTAAGTTCCATCATTTTGTCTGAATATGGTGACAAATATTTCTGACCTTTGCTTCACGAGAGTAAATTGCAGATAAATAGATTCAGTGAATTCAATGGCAATCAGTGTATGAAGTGCAATCAATGCAAGCATATTAATTTTAAACATTGTAAAGTCAATTATCACCTGGTCCAGAGACCTCTTTCAAAAACTCCATTCTCTCTATTTTAATTCTTTTAGCCTAAGTAGCTCAAGTCCATTGCCATAAGATGGAATAATTTTGAAAACAATTCTTCAAACTTCAAGTAGAAATCAATGTGAAGGAAGACTTCATTGAAGAACTAAGACAACCTATATCATTATAATAATCTCTTTACAAGCTCAAGAAGCCCGTTTATATAAAACGTTTATTATGTCCATCCGCGTTTAAATATTTTGACCATTTGCTCATTAAACAGAAGCTTTAAACATGAGTAACATCATCTTTTTGTTAAAAACGCTAACATGAGTGTCAAATGTGTTTAGAAAATTGTTATTTTGTGCAATATTGTCATACCAAAACTCTTTTCCAAAATACTTTATAAAATTTGTTTTAATGTTTTCTCTGATTCATCATGTTCATTTCATTTTGTGCAATATTTTATTCTAGATTTTCTTTAAAAAGAATGAATGTTTTGCTATTACTTTTAACGTGCCAGTGCCACAAAAAGAGGAAGAATATCATTGACAATATGAGTGAGGTGAGGTATATATTCATTTACACGAATGTAGTGCTTTACTCTGTAAATTCCATGCTTTGTAATGGGAGAAAAATGGGAAGGTGTACAAAATTAAGGGTTAGGGGTAGGGTTTTTTTTATGAATAGCGAACCTTATTTTCAATTATGAATAGCGAACCCTATTTCATATTATGAATAGCGAACTCCATTTCATATTTTAAATAGCGAGCCTTTTCTCATTATGAATAGCAATGTTTTTGATAGACACTGTACAAAATAGATTGACTTACCCCACAAAATGCACATTGTTGACCGGTTCCCTACCACTGTGACTGTAACTCTATAGCATGTATAGAGTGGATTTGGGCGCAAATCAAAAGATATATAACGTTAAAAATCATACTTTTCGAGTCCCATAAGTTCACTCACGATTAGATGGTTTCTTTCTCCAGAATGCGCCAATCCAGTGGCCTGACTCCCGAACACGATTTGGGGACAATTATACCTAAAGATTTTGATCAAATCGGTATCATTATTTTGGGACTCTTGGGATTTCTTTCTTTTACAGATATACATGGTGTATCCTTTTACCATTTTTATCCCATTTTGGTTTGTCAGTTTATTGTTATCAAAACCTGCAAGTATTTGTGATTGATTGGAAGTATACAAATCCATACAAAATTAACGCATTTGCAGAATCATTGAATATTGCTTGTTTCTTTAAAGGGCCCAGGAAATGCAAATAGAATTGATGTGGTTTGTGTCAAGTCTACAAGGAGGGACGAGAAAGCCTTCAATATTTGGGTTGGTGATGACATCATTAGTGAAACTATTGATTTTTCAGAGAGTAATAGAAAATTCCAGGTGACTGGTGTGAATCTATTCATGGCACTGACTGAAAATCAATAGTTTCACTAATGATGTCACTGGTAGTGTATTCTTTTTTGTAGCTATGTTTATTTGAATGGAATGCCCCGTAAAGATTTGATGTTGGTTTATCATCTCATTTCCTGGGACCTTTAAAGTTGTTTTTCTCAAAACCGGATTTATGTACATTGATAGCCTCCCTGAGGGTGTTTCGTGAAGGCAGACAGCAAAATGTTTATTACGCCTGTATGGTCCACGTTGGAGAATTCTGGCGTAAAGAGATATGTGCTGTTGACAATATGTCATCTGGCAGAATCATAATTTCCAGGCTGATAATGTTGTTTTTGTCAAAACACGATTAGCCGTATTGGCGATTTCAAAATCGAAAAGGAAATACTATACCAGTTTATTACACCGTCAGATCGATTTCGACAACCGATTACAAACATGATTTATGTGCGTATTTGTATGGTTGTACTGATGTACATCGGTGATCCATTACAAATGAAATCAAGGTAATCTTCTAGGCCCGTATTCCAGAAACTGGGTTGAATATACCTATACCTTAGTACACACTGGCCAAATTAAAGTATTGCAACATGCAGAAAACGAAATTTATAATCACCAATTGATTTCAAATCATACCATGGATTCTTGACCACACAATATACGTATTAAATTCTAAAGTTGTGTTTTTCACACAGAAGTTATTCCACAGAATCCGAGAGAGTTAAAAACGTTTGATTTGCTTGTTATGTTCCGTAAATATGGCAGATTGAATGAACTGCAAACGATAACTTTCCGATTGCACTCCAAAAGGAATACAGAAACAAGAGAAATGGCTTCAAAACAGCAGCCTAATGAATTGTACGGGTTCATTGGGGTTTACTTAAATGTTTATGGGAGAAAAGCAGAGTGGGTGTGGACCCGAAATGAGATAAAGTCAATGGAAGACAGTGTTCTTCGAAAAATTCGAGAAATTCAGAGACACCCGAAATGCTATTCGAATGATAAATTACGTGGTTTACGTAAATCATGTCTAATTACGCGTTCACATTGCCTGACAAATAACATAAATGTCAACGGTGCGATTAAAAAGTTCTTTCAATGTTGTCACGTGACCTCTTTCTTGCCACTAAATTGTACGAGTCAAACGGTGATGAACGTGCTCCCGTGTTTTATTGACATTATCCCATTTCCGGTCCATACAACTACTCCGATTTTCGCCCTAAACATTTACAGTAGACGCTGACAAACCTGTAAAGTTCATTTAGCAACTATTTTGCAGCCTTTTTGACGTTTCTGTGCCTCTTTTCTTTCTGGAGTACAATCGGCATGTTATCATTAGCCAAGCTCCTTTAACCCACCATATTTAGGGATCATGACAATGAAATTAAACGTTTTTTGCACTACTTGATTCTGGGAAACAGCATGTTTGAAAATCACAACTTTCACAATCACAAAATTGTAAATGTAACGCAATGTGTAGTCAGAAACTACTGGTACAATTTTAAATCATTGTTAACGGCTTATTACGCTTAGCCACTTATAGGGGTCTTTACTACAACAATTTCCAATACAATAGTGCAAAAATGGACTTTGATGAAAAATGGGTGGCGCACTTTGTTTGCAATGTGTAGAAATCGCTGAATGTGGCTTTAGGCGCAATTTTAAATTACGGCGATTTTAAGCTAAAATCGCGTTAAGTTAAACACGTTTTTGGAATACGGGCCCTAATGTTTAAATTTCAGCTTGGAAGAAATGAATAAAAGAAGATCCCAGCCCAGTGTTCTGCACCCAGTCTCTAATATAAAAATAACAAGGAAGCGTCTGAAGTTTATGCCACAAAGAAATACCGCAAATAAAATGATGGAACCGTAAGGGGGATAATCAATCATTTCCACACAAATTGGATTTGCAATAAGAAATTAAATATTAAATATATATTTAAGTTTCATGTTTCATGACGCGGATATAATCGTGATCCATCGCCTCGTCCCCCGATTTACCTCGAAGAAATTGAGATTTTTATATCACCTGAACCGGTGACCCAAGTATAGTATGTGTGCCTAATCTTATGTGCAAATTCGATCTACTCTAAAAACAAAAATATAGTTTTGTATTTTCTGTCCGTAAACGGACAGAAATTACAACACAGTGTACTATGGGAAAGCGCGATGCAAACAACTCGCTCATGTCATCAAAACGCAACATCAGAATCAACTGAAATTTTGAAAATAACCTTTTCTTGAGGATATCTAATGAATCATAAACAAAAATAAATGTGCTCGGATCAAGAATGCAACTTAAAGTATGAATCAACTTTGAATACGTAAATCCAACTAATTTTACATATGTTACTCTTATCAAGCCAAATTTGAATTTAGCAAAAATTAACATTTTCGATCGATTGGTCGATTCTCTTGCGTAACAGTCAGTCGGTAGGTCACCCAAGCACACTCTGAAAACATCTTTCCCATAGGAATTTTTCAACGAAATTTGGCACACGTAGTAACTACCCTAAAATGCATCTAAATTTAAACTAGGTATGGGGCTAGTTTAAGAAGTTGTTCTTTTGTACACTCATGTGCGTCTTTAAATAACGACGATGTTACTCGTGTTTAAAGCTTCTGTTTAAGTAAGCAAATGTTTAAAGATGTTTAAACGCGT
The DNA here is from genome assembly GCA_023653785.1 of Ophioderma brevispina. Taxonomy (NCBI): domain Eukaryota; kingdom Metazoa; phylum Echinodermata; class Ophiuroidea; order Amphilepidida; family Ophiodermatidae; genus Ophioderma; species Ophioderma brevispina. The sequence continues at coordinate 10,764 of JAMKCH010076155.1, forward strand.
TTTGCTTAAACGAGATTTTAAATTACGGCGATTTTAAGCTAAAATTGCTTTTAGTTAAACAAGTCTTTGGAATATGGGCCTGCATGTTTGCACCAATCATAACATTACACCACTTAACCTACATTAGATCAACTTACTTGATTAGTAGATGGCACATGTGGTCCAGTGCTCGCCCCACACTTCAAAGGTCGTGGGTTCGAGCCCCGCTGCGGCCGATGTGTTGTGCCCTTGCGTAAAGCACTTTACCTCAATTACTCCTATCCACCCAGGTGTATAAATGGGTGCCAGTATTATTAATGCTGGGAAGGTAACAGACTCGTTGTGCGGGAGTGGCGAACCCTTCACAGCAAAAAAAAATATACGGAGGAGTCTGGCAAACGCTAAGGAAAGAAAGGTGGCCCATCAGTTGGGGACTCCGCGCACGGGCTCGCTCAGCACGACACTTTACAATTACAAAACATAGGCTTAGGAACCGGGGGCCTCAACCCTTCCAATAATTTGGTGGGGGAAAGTACCTTTCATCCCCCTATTGATTGAAGTTGAAAGTGAAGTAAAGGTGTAAAATATAGATATTTTCCAGGATATGGGCTATAAATTGTCACAAAATACCCATAAAATAATGTTCTTTAGCCACGTTTCTTGTGTTTAAAAACCAACATGCCACTGAACCCCCATCAGGTTTGACAGAACTGGGGCTCGTCACCCCCCCCCCAACCATTCCCCCACCCCAATGTTGCAAATCTTCCTAAACCTATGTTAAGTTATGATGTAGTTTTAAAGGTACTATTCTAAAATTACAACTATACTTTTGAGGACTGAGTGGCCCCCAATATAATACCACACCTCAGGCGGCTCTGTGAAAACGAAGAAACTATCAAATTTAGCATGGATAAATATAAATGCAAAGACAGGTGGATATTCAAGGCCATAAAGGATTGATACGAAATGTTTTTGTGCATTAAAGAGAGCTATCGGTATCCTGCTTTTTCAAGGTATTGGATGCTTTAAAGTTGCAATGTCGGGCAATTGTCGACACATATCTAACGTTTTAATCGCCTTCTCCCCCAGCCCCTCCCCAGCAATCTTGAATCCTGAAATTCTGTGTCCGTGTACTTAAAAATACTCGACATTGATTGGTGGAGCGGGGAGGGCTTGTTTGCAGGCTAATAAAAGCTTCAAACTTCCTAACCAATAAATGTCGAAACCTTTTAAGTTTTTATACGCCGATTCTATAAAGCACAACGTCAAGTGGAGTGTCAACTAATTTTGTCCAAGCTTGTATTACCCATATTTTGTTTCTACGTATATAACGGTAAAGCTATACACTTTCAAATCGCTCAAATATACTATCCAATGGAGACACGTTTCTACGTGATTATAGCATATCAACTTTCTCTTTACTCAACGATTTAGGAAGTGTGTTGTGCATGATATAATGGCCTCCGGCAAATGTTCGGTTTGCTGTTAAAACCTATAGTATCAGACGCTACGTCCTGGATCTCACTTTAGTGACATTAAAGGTGCAACGAGAGATTTCAAGTCATCCATATTTCCTGTGATATGTAGTGATTTCATATAGATCAGACACTGAATAGAGTCCCTACCTTTTATTTGGCCACAGAAATAACTTAAAATGAAAACAAATGATGATTTGTATATGCTTATATTTCAATAGAAAACATAGGCTGAATTTCGTATTTGCTCCTATACGAAATTAGAAATTTCACAATTTTTGTACCAAAGAAACAGTTCTCAGCTTAATCCTTACAGATGGGGATATTTTTGATATAAAGCTTTCCACCAGTTCCAAAAATCAGAATTTTCACATTTTTTCGGGACACCTGTTATTTGAAATCTCTCGTTGCACCTTTAATAAGACATTAAAGGCACTTTCGGTGATTTGCTATAAAAATTTTTAAAAAAATAAAAATTATTTTTGCATATATAAGTATATGCCTACAGTGCGTCCCAGAAATAATCCTGAAAACGAAGGGTTATTTGGCAAAACGGTGTGCTGTACGACTATAATTATTTTACTATAAAGTAGAAACAGTAAGCTTTCAAATGACACCAATCGTGCCTCATTGAACACCATTGCTTTGAAAATGGCATGTCAAAACTCACTTGTGACAGTTGGGGCATAAAGATGACGTTTTTTTTTTAATGAACATGATGAACAAGTTTTTAGTACTTACCTGAATTATACACCAACACCTTCAACATATCCGCCCTCTCTTTCGATACGAAGTCTGCAACGACGTCGCATGTAAACCACAACCCGTCTGACCATTGCAGAATCATCACGTGAGACTTCCACCTCGGGGGTTGACAAACAGAAGGACGTAACTCAGCACTGAAGAAATATTAAATAATTTATTTAATTCTATACTGTAATACTGCTTTTGAGAAATGTGACGTTTAATATTTTCTACTAAGCAAATCTATTCATTACTCAAAATGTAAACATCTCATAAAGCTCGTATATGGTACTTGTAAGCAAACGTTATATAAACTTTAGTAATGAGCTATTATGAACAGCAGAAGAAATTCTTCAGTGCTGAGTTACGTCCTTCTGTTTGTCAACCCTCGACCTCATGTTGAATGCTGGCTGACTTTGTTCTTCAAATATCCCCATAAGAAAAAGTCACAGGGTGTCATACCAGATGACCTGGGGGCCATTCCACAGCAAGACTCAGGGCTACAACTCTGTCACCCAAGTTCATGTAGGCGATTTCTGAACAGCGAATCTGTGGTCAGATGTACCATCCTGTGCCCACCACTAATGTCGGAAGACACCATCTTGTTGCCGAAGGAAATGCAGTTCAAGTTCAGGCACAGCACCGTGAATAATCATCTGGAGGTAAGCTTGCCCATTGACTTTTCGGTCGAAAAAGCAAGGCCCAACAAGCATCCAATTGCCACACGGAAGTATCCATACTAAGTTTCCCTCGACTCGTGTTGGTATCAAGGTATTGGAATTTAACGACACCTCAACAAAATTGTGTCATTATGTCATCATGGTAACTAATTACATCAAACATTTTGCAAGACAAACATTAAAAACATTATAATTAACATTTTATTTTAGTTAATTCTAATTACATTTATAAAGAGTGATTGAAAAAGACAGTTAAAATATTTATACAAATCAGCCTCCTTCAGGATATTTATCACCTGAAGAGGCTTTAGATCTCGAAATAATGTTTTCATATCTGGGACGTTAAAGCGGTACTGGCACATTTTCACAAAATATGAAATTTCTTCAATTTGCTCTCAAATAATAGCCCAGGCCATTGGAAGAATAGAGATACATTTTGCACATAAAAATAACATACTCAAAAACAGATATGGACGTTAATAACAGGTTAAAGACATCCAGGTAATATGTAGTCTAACTTTTAAGTTTTCCATAATTTTAATCAACAAATGTGTATATTACATGGATCATAGACTCGTACTCATTGATATTAAAACAACAAAGGTCACAGATCAGTCAAACAAGGTGCATGCCGTGGGAAATATGCACGTGGCGGCAAGACTTCCATATGTACCCCCTCTCATATATTTACATGCAACCTAAAATGTTATTATTTTAGCTGTTTATTCCGTTTTTGATCAAACAAGGCCAAAATTAAAATAAATTTTGTATCATGTAAATATATACGAGGGGGGTACATATGGAAGTCTTTCCCATGTGGCGTGCGTTTTTTTGTGAACAAATTTAGCGGGAGTGCCCCTCCTGAAATTGTGGGCGGAATCCAGGAGGGGGGAAATTCATAATACATGGGTCAAAATTGAAAAATGCCTGGATTGCTGTAAAAAGGCAACCAAAGTGTTCGTCTTGTCACAAGGATTAAAAAGGTATAGTTTGTACTACTTACAAGGTATGGTTACGGAGATATAAGACAAAAATAGTCAAATGTCAAAGGTCATCACCAAAGGTTAAATCTTTAATATTGGACCGATTTCTTTGAAAATGGTTTCAAATTGTTAGCCTTTCCACAGGGATTGCAACAAATGTAGTTGGCGCTCTCATTTGTATTTGTTTATCGAGAAAAATGACAAACAAGGTCAACCCCATTGACCTCTATTGATCTCCGAATTTTAAAATTATGCTAGAGAGTGAAAAATGTTCTTGGTCCAGTCTTTGAGAAAAGATGAACAATTTGAGCCCATTTTTAAAGAAATCGGAGCAATATTTCAGATTTAACCTTTCGTGATGACCTTTGACATTTGACCATTTTTTGTCTTATATCTCCGTAACCATAGTAGTACAAACTATACCTATTTTTAATCCTTGTGACAAGATAAACACTTTGGTTACCTTTTTACAGCAATCCAAGCATTTTTAATTTTTGACCCCTGTATTATGAATGTTCCCCCTCCTGGATACCGCCCACACTTTCAGGAGGGACACCCCTGCTAAATTTGTTCACTAACCTTCATAGAAGATAAATCCACTGAGAAATGATGCTCTGCTCTCCACGGTCACGGAATTGCTCCATATGACCAATGAAGAATACTTCCAACAGTTCAGCAACATAGGGATATACTCTGCATTTCAAGGCCATTAGACTGTATAGTGAACCTGTAAATATGATGAAATGGCTCTCATTGCAAATTTCAGCTAATTCGAAGGCCATACTAAGTACCTGTAATTCAGCAGTAAAATAGCTGCATTATCTGGTAACCTAATTTGACGTTGATCACGCTGACTTAAAGCGGCTGTAGCTGCCCTGTCCAAAACCTTGGACCCGTCCGGAATAGATAACTCGATGCTGATGATATGATTGCATCAAAGTTGAAACTTGGGAATGTTCCTAGCTGGTGCATACTCAATGACGTTATGCTTGTTATAGTAGATTTCAAAATATGCGAGACCTCATTAAAAGTTTTAGGTCTGTCCATTCACCTGGAGAGGTAAGAGGACTTTTAATGGCCTCGGGTAAATATGTTTATGGTACTCATACAATGCAGAGTAATGTAGCTAGTAAATAAATGTTGACCTAAAATACATTATTTCACATCTAAGATAGCTTGCTTGTTTCAATTGAAGTATCAGGATGAAAACACCAGCAGTTATTTCATTAAACGTTATTTGAACATAACTTGCCTATGACACTGCAAAAAATCATTTCTTTTCACAGCATTGGAGAAATAATGTATTCTTATATCAATGCACACATATAACACAACTAAGTTTTAGTTGGCCATCAAAAATGGGCCAACCTTGTATTAAGAGATTAGCGCAAATCGGATTTGATATCCCTGCCAACCATGGCATAAGTTCTGTCATTAACAGACCATTGTAGAACTGAATGCAGTAAGCCGATTCTGTACAGAAACTTTGTACCATGGACACAATATGTTTTGTAATGGCAACAAATGCCTTCTCTCGGTGGCCGGGGATTGAACCCCGTATCAATATCACCCTATCGAAATATGCAAGTAGTCTCAATTTGAAATCTACTATAACTTCACCACTCACAAAATCTCGCATCTCCCTCACGTCGATCCAATAGCCACTCGGCAAAAGTCAGCCTTCTTCTGAAGTCATCGTGCTGAAATTGATGGCAAATGCGCATTCTGTAAGGATGGAAGTTCAAGTCGATTTTTGTTATCCGACTAAAGGATGAACGGGAGAGTGCAAGTCCATTTTTCTTGCATTAGTTATCCTTGGATGTTCTTGTAATCGACGTAAACCTACGTAAATGTTATCAGTTCTCACTGTGCGTCTTCTCCCTGAGTGACCTTGTTCCGATTAAGGCTTGTGTCATGATCTCGATATTTCCTCAAATTTGCCTAGATGGTCGGCTGATGGCCGATCCGTGTCGGAAAAGGCTTCTGTAAAAGCATCTTGAGTAGCTTGTATGCTCTTTGTTTCATGAGATTTTGTCACAAGAAGCACTCTTTGCTGAGTTCTAAGTTGCACTATGTTGCCACTTAATGCAGCACTGGCAGTTTTCTGAAAATATGAAATTTCTTCAATTTGCCCGCAAATGATAGTCTAAGCCATTGAAAGAATAGAGATATATTTTACACAAATAACAATACCCAAAAGCAGAGAGGGACATTAATAAGAGGCTAAAGACATGCATGTAATTTGTAGGCTAACTTTTAAGCTTGCCGTAACTTTAATAAACAAATATGTTTATTACATGAATATTCCTACTCATTCATATTTTACCACTAAGGTCACAGTCCGGTGTAGAAGTAATTAGAGTCCGGCGTGCTCATAGTCCGGGAACAATGGTGAACAATAGGGCAATCGATTCAGTTGACTCTTTACGCAACATTAGTTTCACGCTTTATTCCGTTATCGTCTACGGAGCCCCGGACTGTGGCTCCCGCCGGACTATATCTGCTTTCACACCGGTCAAACAAGGTGCATGCCGTGAGAATCAACTCTGGCGTGTGTTTTCTTGTGTTACACGCCATTTCGCGTCGTCTGCTGTATTAATGTCGCGGCGACATTAATACAAAATCGTCCGTTTACCCAACATCAGCTCGGAAGCAGGCCCCCCAAATCCTTTGCGCGCGAACCCTATTATCGACGGGTAATGGCGTGTTGATCATTTTCTCTTTGTCGCCGGGAAGGTAACATCGGTCAAGTTTGTATCAACACAGCATGACAGCTATACGCTAGAGGACACGGTCACGAACGGGTACACCAACCTCATGTTAAGCACAGCACATGGATTTGAAATTGCCAAGTCCAAAAGAGAACAATAAAACATGCAATGATGCAGGTCCGATATACTAGCCCCGTTCCCTGCCCGACAATCATAATCTTGCCTAGACTCAGTCTCAACTTCACTCCTAGACTTAGTTACCGTCCCGGTTACCTGCCAAGTTACCGCTATTCTGGAATCGTAGCAAATAGCCCAACAAACAGCTATACAAATAAGTAAAAATGCTGGATATATCCACTGAACCTGTAATACTAGAAATTTATTTTAGAGTAGGGAATCATGCGGTGAAAGTATTTACCCGAAGTACGAGTGGAATTGTACACACAGAGCTGATTACCCTGTTGTGAGTTTTTTCGTAATATGTAATTGATGTAAATAGTCTCATATTAGGCGTCGTTTTTTTAAGCTGCCGCTGGCGGGACAGTTAGGGGCCTACATCAATTACTGTTCGCTCAAATCGCTACGCTCTACAAATACCCTACAGGTGTACTCGGCTTTCTGGTGGTTTCAAGAAATTGAGATGATGAGAAATATTGAAAATACGGTTTACACAAAGAAGCGCATAGCAATTGAGAATATTTTCTTGATCTTTCACATACTCTACGTTAGAAATTGAACGCTAGACTTAAGCGCAGCTCTCGATATGTACAAGGGAGGGTTGTTTGGTTGTGCGACTATGATTACGTGTTATTGCTATGAGAGGTTCCCGTCGGTACGTAAAAACGAACTTGTAGGCGAAAGGTACTTGGGAAGGTCTTCTTAGCCGCTTGTTCGTTTACCCATAAACGCGCTGATTTGGGCTTAATAATTTCCGGTGAGGACTAATTTATATAAAAGCGTTATCACCATGCAAAATATCACTTTTTAACAATCTAGGGGGCGCACTCTGTTTCAATTGGACAGTGTCTCTTTAAATATTGAAGTATGAATGCATTTTACCATTCATGGGCTAATTCCTCAAGTAATTCTTATTAACATAACCTAACATGACAAAAGTTTATGTCTGCCCAAATCTCGCCACCTTTTTGCAAAATTACAAATAAGCAACAATTTCTGGAACGCCATGTATATAGTGTTATCCTAGGACACATGATAGGACCAAAAGCAAAATAATAGACCGTCATCCTGAGAAGGTTTTGATCAAACGAAAAGGTACCATATCTGAGCGACGGCTGAAAATTCAGAGAAAAATATAACTTTTGCAAATATTAAGTCTGTCGAGGCCCACTGCTGCGTGTGGCCTCGGGGAGGGGTAAAGTTTATAGGGGGGTCAAATGTGTTACAGTGTCTAAATCTTAATGTAATATACTCAAACTTATTCCCTTAGGTACCAGGAGTCAAAAGTTAATTTGGTCACATGCGTGTGGTGTTTCCTTCCCAGATATTTGGGAAAATAGCTATAGGTCTTTTTTTATTCAAGAAAGGGCAACGTTTGTAATACCCCGCTTTTTTTCAAAAAATATCAAAAAATTATGGATAATGATTCAAAATATGCCTTTTATTTGGCATAGGGGTGGTTTTCCCTTTAATAGGGAGGGGGTATAATGTCCCCACCCCATAGAGTTCACAGGGACTTTTTACCCCTTCCATATAACCGATGATGCCGAAGTGCAAAGGCATTTTCGTATTTGGAATGCATATCATTAAACATTTTTTTTTAAATATTTTTACAAAGAATCTGGATATTACAAACATTGAAACCTTTCTGAATAACAAATGACCTAAGACCCCACGCGTGTGACCCTTGACTTTTTTACTCCTGTTACCTAAAGGATAATTTGAGCTAAGTACATTAGATTTAGAGTCAGTTCAAACATTTGACCCCCATAGTAACTTTACCCCTCTCCTGGAGCCACACCAGTAGCGGGTCTCCGGCAGACGTTCATATTTGCAAAAGTTTATATTTTTCTCTGAATTTTCCCCGTGTTCCAGATATTGGTACTCGTTCGTTTGATCAAACCCTTCTGGGCTGATGTACTATAAGGACAAACTCGATACTTTATTTACTTTCCTCAAGAAACCAACCGACGCTTTCTTCCTCTGTCAATTTTTCAGTCGGATAAGATAACTTATGACAAAGCATTTCTGCCAAAATTTATAGGGACCCTCTTCACGTGAATTCACTGATAGTATCTTTACGGGTTGGCACATTTTGTGCCCCTACCTTCAGACCCATACTTAAAGGCTCGAACAGAGATTTTCCCGGGGAGGGCGCCTTCAATTTTCAAAAACAAATGGGTGTTTTGCATTATCCATAATGCTTGTCCCTATAAAATCACTGTGTGGAATAACTAGCTCAAAATCGAAACTCCTTCATATAGAATCACCACTTGTTTAAAAATTCGCCGGATCCGGAATTTTTTGGTATACAAGGTATTCCTATGCACTGTTTATATAATAACATAAAATGTTGTACTTGCAAGAAAACCGTGAAAATCCGATTCATCTCAACTTTGGATTGAGCATTGTAGGTGGTATCTTTAGTTCTAGTGACTATTTTAATTACTACACAAAAAAATATTGTATTCGAAATCTCTGGAGTCAGCCGAATCCGATTATAAACAATTCTCAAAATATTTTATCGCATCACTATCTTCCAGTAAAGACAAAAATAATAAATAGCCACGTGAACTAGCAGTAAATGATTTAAGTGCTTAATAGTAGGGTTACAAAATTAGAATTCCATTCTAGAAGTTTGGGGGAAAGAGGTTTGAAGGTGTTTTATTGTATTTTCAAGGGTTTTGCGCACAAGATTTTTGTCCAACCCCCCTGGGAAATGTGGGGACTCTCGCTAGAGGGCCCGTTTGTCAAAATGGCCGCCCAAATTTTCCAGAAACAATGGCATATTAGGCTTAAAACACAGCATCTAATAGTAAATGAAATCAATTTTGGGGTATTTCTTAATGCTAATTATTGTGTCATGCCTATTTCCACATTAATTAGAATTATGATAAGTACATGTTAGCGGGCGCGTTTTCAAAAGGCTGCCAAAATTCTGTATTTAGCCTTTTTGGGACCGTTAGCAATTAATTATTAGTGAATACAGTATAAATCAAAGTGAAGAGTTTGACCGGTATTTGTTTACATTTTCAAGGATGCTGAACAAGAGTTGTTGGTCGAACCTCTGGAAAAAGTGAGGGAACTCTAGCTAGATGGCGCGTTTTCAAAATGGCCCCGCCCAAAATTCCAGAAAACATGGTTATATTTAAGCTAGAAGAAACGGCATTGGAGAATCCAAATGAATCAATTGTGCGGTATTTGTGACAATGCTCATCTATTATATAAGGATATTAAATAATTAGGATTTTATTAGGTACCTTTAGAGGCGCCGCTTTTCAAACTGGCCGCCCAAAATTCCAGAAAAAAATTGCCATATAGGGCTAAAAAAACAGCCATCTAAGAGTCAAATGAAATCAAATTTCGGGGTTTCTAAGCTATAGTTATGGATATTATTGCTATTCCAATAATTAGAATTATGATAAGTACACGCTTGTAGAGGGCGCGTTATTCAAAGAATCGGCTGCCAAATTCCTGTATAATAGCATTTGGGACCGTATATCAATTAATTATTAGTGAATGATAAAAGTATAAATCAAAGTGAGATGTATTCGAAGGTATTGGTTACATTTTCAAGATGTGGAACAGATATTTTGTCCAGCCTCTGGGGAATGTCGGGAACTCTCGCTAGAGGGCGTTTTCAAAATGGCCGCCAAATTCCGAAACCGCATTATTAAGCATATTAAACAAGCTATCTGAGAATCAAAATTCAAAGCATTTGATGGGTGTTCTCTCAATGCTATTATGCTATATAAATCGCTCAGAGAGGGGCGCTTATTTCAAAAAGGCTGCCAAAAATCCGGAAAATGAAACATAATAAAGATACACAACCGCCCTCTAAGATCAAAATGAAATTCATTTTGGCGGTCTTATTTGTTTAATGTTTTACGCTATTTAGCAAATGAATGATATGATAAATACCCCCAGAGGCTGTTATCAATGGAATTATGGACAAATTACTAAGTATTCAATGAAGTGAAAAGAATGTTTGAAGGTATTCGTGTATTCAGGGAGCTCAGATTTTAGGTCCGAATGTTTGGAAATCTCGCTAGAGGCGCATTTTCAAAAGGGCCACAAAAAATTCATACAAGAAAAATTCGCGTATTAAGCTAAATATAGCCATCTAAGAGTAAAACATGCTATCAATTTTAGATGAGTATCTTAAGGGACGGGCTGTATGGGGTCTGAAGCAGTGAAGTTTAAAATGATTTTCTTAATTTTCCTAAATAGTGGTATAATACATGTTATAACATCATATTGTAGTCCATGTACGCCAAAGTATAAAATCTGTTGAATTTTGCTCCTGGTGCCATGGTAAACACGTCAAGGCCTCTGAATTGGATAAACTACTAGAAACGGGTGAACTAAAGAAAAAACATGAGTAGAAAATATTATTTACTTTAATTAAAAAAAAAACCAATGTGCACGGAGGCGTAAAATACGCAGTGACCTGAGCCGATTTTAATACCGTGCATGGCAAACCGGCCCAATGCATAATTTCTGGCGTAATTTGAATGTGGAACACAATTTGAAAATCGGCCTTGCATGGTTCACTAGCCCTATATTGATTAATCATGTGCTGGCCAAAATTCAGTTCAATCTATGTTAACGTTCTAATACGTTCGTTCTCGTTCTGGATGTTTGCGTATTTAAAGAAACGAGTTATAGAAATCGAACAACATTAGGGCAAATTGGAGGGCGCTTTTGAGGTGAAATATGCAATGTTTTTACCATTTTATCCACTGAATTAAATACTATTATAATGAAAGAATCATTCGAAATAGGTTGCATCCTTGTCTTGTTAATTATTTTTAAACATATTCTTCAAAATATAATGGGGTGAGGAAAATAAATACATAAAATAAAACTTACCGTGGACATTATTACTTTAAATTATAGAAAAAAAAATAATATGAGTATTTATTTACTTAGCCAAAAATACTGAGCCAAAAAATAAATGCGTTAAATAGTTCATAAATAATCTCTTGAAAATTAATTCATAAATATAACCCAGGAAATTTTTTCACATGATACAATATAGTGGGAGATGATGGCATTTTTCACAAATTTCGAGTACAATGCTTCACTTTGATCAGCAATATCTAGGGAACCGAATGTCCGATGGCGATCGAATAAAAAGCACAGTCTTTGTCAATTACAATCGCAACAATTTTTAACCATTGCATGATCTCATTTTATAAAGGAAAAATTGTCATGATTCTGGAATATTTGGAAAAATTGGGATGGATGGAATAGAGGAGGCAGCAGAATAATCATAGGAGCCTTATTTATGGAGTTCGTTTACCTCCCCTACAGAAAAGGTTTGACACTGGTCGTTAGTATGACCCTCTACATCAGTTGCTAAGGTAGGTAGTACTCTCAAATTGTGGTATCACTTTTTCAATAGGCGCCAATTAAGTTTACACAGGGGTCAAAACTTTTAAAAATGCACCAATCATGTTTAAATGTATGCCATATTGTCCATCTAATAATAAGGATTCCAAAAAATGTATAGTTTGCTACACCACGGACCATTGCTGTGGAGTTATAAGGTCAAATGGTAAAAACGGTCAAACTCGATATGACAGGGGTCAACATTAAAAGTTAATATGATTATTATTGTAATACTTGAAAACGTATTGCCTGAGCGTAGGTAAGGAGGACTTCCTAAAGGTTATAGTTGGTATTATGTTAAATGCTCACTTACGGAGATAAGGGGTCAAAGAAGGTCAACCAATGGGGGTAATGTTGACCTATGACATATTGTTCCCATAAAACATGGTACTATGCATTGGCAAGATGGTACACACTATTTTCCTTTATATTGGACTCATTAAGCTAGTGATGAACAACTTCTATCTCATTATTCAACAAAATCTGGAAAAGCAACAGTTCCGATTTTGACCCTTGTTACAAATACAAATGACCTTTTACCATTTTAGCCATTTGTAACCTATAAATCCAAAAAACCATTGGTCATTAGATGGTACAAAAACTATCCATTTTTGGAAATCCTTATGACTAGCCGGACAATATGCGCATTACATTTCAACATGTTGGCGCATTTTTAAAAGTTATGCCCCTGTGTAAACTTAAATTGGCCCCTATTGAAAAAGTCGACACCACAATTCGAGAGTACTACCTACCTAGGTTGATATAGAGGGTCCTCCCATATAACTACCCAAATCTGTGTCAAACTTTCTGTAGTGAGGGGTACGGATGATGTTTACCTGGGTCCTAGCTCCTTCCATAAAAGCTTAAGTAACGTAGATTACATAGATAAAATTCAAAATAAGTAGAAATTGTCACATTTTGGTTGGAGTGATTTTGCCCTTCTTAATTTACCCGCCCATATGCTTACTCGAAAACGATCGACAATCCACATCGCAGGCAAATGGGACGTCAAAGTGATGACCATCATAATTTACGTCGTGTGACCATCATATCTCAGTGTTGCCACTTTCAATAATAATTAAACACAACGAAATGGAATGAAACAAAAGAAATGTCAATCTCTGTAAACTTTTTTTCTAATGTCTATAATTTCCATTAAATCCATTCAATATCTTCACGTTTTCAGCAATAAAAATCGAGTAAACACGATGGTTTGGTCATCACTTTGACGTCACGATTGGGCCGCTTTTGATCAAATGAAGCCGTGCCGCGAAAAATCCGCCCGTTTCTTCGTATGTCAAAAAAGCCAAAAATTAAAGGCACCTTATTTTGAATTTACATCAAATTGATTATTTTTTCGGGAATTCGCGATTGTTATGTTTAATATATTTTATGAAATAAGTCAAAGAGCTTGACGAAAAATCTTTGGAATATTCTTTAAATTGAACAATTTGTTTTATCATATCGGACCCCCCATACCCCCCCTTTAATTGAATTATTGTATATATAGGAGTGCGCTATTTCGAAATGCTGATAAAGTTGTTGTGTATATAGATATATATATATATTATATATAATCATATATATATATCATTATATATAGTACATTTATAAATTAAATGGGTCATCCCCCTTATACATATTTGGATTTCGGCCTATATTGAAGGGGGTACATATGTTCTAGAGTATTGCCCTCTTTCAGCGCTATTGCTAAAATTGTCATAATTGGATGTATTCACACAAATTTCTTTAACACTGGTTTTACTAGTATTGAAATATCTGAAATGTAAAACCAACCTTTATATGACATTTGACAGCATTTTAAAAAAGAGCACCTCAAGGCAACATTTATCATGAAATTCATTATGCATTGAAAAATAGCATTTACACACAATAAATAGCATTAAGAAACAAACACCCAAAAATTGATTCATTTTTTATTCTCAGGATTCTCAGCTGTTAAAGACTTTAATAATATCGGGTTTTCTGAAAGTGTTGCGTAGGCGACGTTTCATATTAGAAGTTCCCATAGATGCAAATGAGGTATTCGCCATTCATCCGTCAGCGCTGACTTGGCACAAACGTCTTAACAGCGCATGCGGAAATCAATAATGTAATACCGCATTTGCATCATGGGCTTCTATAATGGAAACGACTACCATAGGCTTGGCAGCCATTTTGAAAAAAGCCTCTGTAGCAGATTTCCCCAAATTTCTCAGAGGTTTATCGACCCCAAAAAAATCTTATATCAGGCATTCCTCAAAAATATAAAATAAACTTTTCAAAACATCTCACTTGATTTATTTGATATAATTAATTTGATCACCATTCTGTACTGTTAGATAGCTGTTTTTAGCTTTTTAATGTGTCATTTCTGGAATTTTAAACAGCCATTTGAGAGTTATCCCCCTCCTACATTCCCAAACGTTAGCGACCTAAAAAAACTGTTCCGCATCTGAAAATATAAAAAAAAAACATCTTACAATCTTCACTTTATTAATTTGCAATTGAATAATAATGAAAAAAACAGCCCCCAAAAACGCGATTTATGAATTTTTGGCAGCCCATGTAGAAAAGCGGCGCCCTCTATGGTACTTATCATAAATTCTAATATTGGAATAGCCATGAAAGACAATAAATAGCATTAAGAAACACCCAAATTGATTCATCTGGACTCTTAGGTGGCTGTTTTATAGCTTTAAATATGCAATTTTCTGGAATCTTTTGGGCGCGCCATTTGAAAAACGGCAACTCTGGCGAGAGTTACCACATTTCCCAGAGGGTAGACCAAAATAATCTTGTTCAGCATTCTTGGAAAATGTAAACAAAGAATTCAAACATATTCACATGATTTATAATTGTATCATTAATAAATACTTGATAACGGATCCACAAACAAGACATTATTTTCCAGAATTTTGGCAGCCATTTGCAAAAAGCGCCCTTCACGCGGTACTTATCATATTTCGAATTATTAGGAATAGATATACAATAACTAGAGCATTAAGTTAAACACCGAAAGTTGATTTCATTTGGATCTTAGATGGCTGTTTTAGCCTAATATGCACCATTTTCTGGAATTTGGCGGCCATTTGAAAAACGCCCTCTAGCGAAGAGTTCCCTCAAACATTTCCCAGGAGAGTTTGGACCAAATATCTTGTCAGCATATCCTGAAATGTAAAACCAATACTTAAAACATCTTCACTTGATTTATACTTGTATTCCACTAATAATTATTGATAAACGGTCCCCAAAAGGCTATTATACAGAATTTGGCAGCCATTTTGAAAAACGACCCTCTACTGCTACTTATCTATTCTATAATTATTGGAAATAGCTTTACACAATATTAGCATTAAGAAATTACCCAAAATGACTTCATAGTAAAAATTCGCGAAGCGGTTTAGCTTTAATATGCATTTTCTGGAATTTTGGCCGGACATTTTGGAAAAAACAGCCCTCTAGCGAGCGGGTCCCCACATTTCACAGAGGTTGGACCAAAAAAATCTGTTCAGCACCCCTTGAAAGATACAAGGAAAAAAAACCACCTTCACCTTCTTCCCCAACACTTCTAGATGGAATGGGAACTTATTTTTAACCCTACTATAACTATCAACAAGTTCGCTCAATCTCGTACGCATGTATTTTATGCAAAAATATCCCGTTCGCAGGGCAACAAAAAGTGCCCGAAAGGATGACTAACTTTAAATGTGGATATCTAATCTTACTTCCCGATCTCCACTTTAAAAAAAAGAGAGGCACACTGTCCCCCTTCTTCCACAACCAGGAACTTACCACCCACTAAAAAGTGTGAAACGTCACTTCCCGTTGATGCGAAATGGACATTTATGGCCATGATGGACTTATACCAGTGCCTGTACAAAACCACGGAAAGTGCACATCAAGTTTAAACCTCCCCTATATTCCAAAAATAAGTTTTTGACCGTATTTTATTAGTTGTACTAAGCATATAAGGCGCCCTTCCCTTAATTTTTTCATGAAGGTCTTACAAGTTTGTATTCTTTACATCTGCTAAAAAAAAATGCTTAACGCCTCAATCAAAGAGTTCCCTTCTCATTTAAGCTATTTTAAGGAAATTTGATATTTTGCTACAAATGTGCCTGGGCTTCCTTCAAGTGCATTTGGACCCTTATGACTTCTACAAAACGTGAGGTTAATCATCGGAATATTCTTACGGAAAGTGTTTTATTCGCTAATACGCTCCTCCTATTGCAAAAAAAGGAGTACAGAGCGGACCATTGTTGCAAAGGAAGGATACTAATGAGGGAAGCCACCTGAGATATACACTGAGGAAAACAAACCCATCACCAAAAATTAACAATTTGAGGATGTTTTCATCTTGTTTACAGTCTATGCTTCTCGAATACATTAGCGATATTACCGTACATTAGTACGTACTATTCAAAACAGTCAAATGCATTCAGTTTTTTCAACAGGAAGCCCTTTTAGTAAAGAGTACTTATAGACCATAAAATGATGCACCTCAATAGAGTTGCCCATATCGTATACTACGGAACAGTCCAAATGTAAAGGTATATACAAAAAAAATGATATACGAAATCGAAATTTAATTGAGCATAACAGGAAGTGGCAGGAAAATAGTCCTTCCGGGACTCATTTATTCCACTCAAGTGTAAAACGGTGAATAGGGCACTCGATTCAATTAACTCTTCACGCAACATAGTTTCACGCTTAATCGTTGTCAGGCTATAGAGGCCGGACTATAGGCTCCGCGGTGAAACCCATAAATCCTTTCACGGTTTTTGCAAGGAAAACAACACGAAAAATTGCCCTCCGCCATCTACAACCTCCACGAGAGGTGTTGAGATGATATAATTCGCACTTATACTGTGAAATGATTAATGGATACACTAGAGGTTAATACTTATCTCCCCCAGTACACCATTCATGCAATATAGATTGCATTGGAAAATTTTCTAATAACGACCAGTCTAAAAGAAACTGAATAAAGCTGAAGACAAACGCGAGTTACACACAATACCAATCAAGCAAGATCTTTACATTCACAAGAGTACTTAGTTGTTTTTTCAGCGGCATCGTTAAAGGCTAACATGTGATGAGCGCAACCGCAGATCTGCTCATGACAAGGAGATGTTTTCACACCAATGCCACCCTTAATAACACTTAAGGTGGTTAGGGGGTGGTGGTACACAATAGTCTCTAAATTACAAATGATAATACTGTTGTTTTTGCTAATTGTAAAGCTTGTTATCCCGCATTTTCTCACATGGCTCTGATTACTGCGTAGTTCTTGAAACTTGACATATTTTAAATAACAACAAAACTTAAAAAAAGAAAAAACCTAAAATTTTCAAAAAATTTAACAATTGATTTGCCTATATTAACTACATTCACAAAAATTTAAACTTAAAAGTGTCATAAATAATTCTATTCTTATCTAATTTTTCTGCCATTGAACTCCATTTATTTAATGTATTATGCATTAGTAATACAAAAGACAAAAATAACTATTTTGGTAAAATCAACACGCACGGAAATAAATGTTTTACCCCAAAAGGTGCGAGTAATGCTTAGTGATGTTTCACTGATAACCAATGTAGTAGAGAAGTCTTTCATGTGATGAGTTTCATGACATATTTCTAGTGAGGGGAAAATGCATTGTTTTAGGCTTGGGGTCCAGAGGGCATCCACCCCTTCGCCCCCCCAACCCACGACTACCAAACCCAAACGGGAGTGTCGCGTGCCCAACAACTTGACCACTTAAGTGTGAAAAGCGGTTCAAAGATCCACTCAACCCACACTATTAGATCACGCCAATTTGCAATAACGCAATTTGACACATAATAGGTACAATTGTTTACATTTTTCAGATGTCCAAAAAATTTTCTGGAAGTTGATGGGTTTTCTCAGGGGACCACCTTGTAGTTCCGTTTGTCAAACACAGTTCAGGTAACCACGTGTAAGTTAACTGGTGATTCTTTTGACGCGGAATACCTCACCTTCAACAACGGAGTAACATACAAGAAAATCGGCCCCAGCAGGTACAGTGGTACAAGGAGCATCATCTGCAATGGTAGCAGAGGTGTCTTTCAGTCTCTTGGAATCGGTGTCTTCAACACCGTTCAACTTCACACGCAACTTCATATTATGTCCACGAACGCATTATGAGAGAGGAAAACCAAAAATGTACAATCTTGGAGAATATTGTATTTCTTCATTTTGACTGGTTCGTGTTCTTTGTAATTTCTTTTCGTCGCCTATGTACGTTTCTTCCTTTACATAATCGCTGTGTGAGTGCAACAAAGTCGTAACTGACAGGTTGGGTAAAATTGAGTTGTTGCTTGATTGTGTAAATAACATGTAAAAACACAGTTTATTTAAGCTTTATAGTTTGACCGGTGCTTGAAAGGGAAGATAGCTAAATCAGGTCAGGTAAAGCGCTTGACTCCAGTGTAACCATCCAGATTATCCGGCGTGCGTTCGAGCCTGTGAGATTCAGATATCTTGGACATTCCCTGGACAGTTACCGCTTGGTTGTCCCGATTTACACATGCGATATTTGGGAAGATGGCCCCGCTGCGATGTTTGCTTGATAAGGAAAGCGCCTGATCCCGATCTGCTGACCCGCGAAATGGTTTATTCGGTATGGTTGGGCCACAGGATCAGCGGCCATTTGGGAAAGCGTTTAGAGGCAATAAGAAATGCGCTATATATAAATCTCTGCTATTTATATATATTAGATATAGGCCGGTGGGAGCCACCGTCCGGGGGCTCCATTGACGGATAACGGAATAAAGCGTGAAATTTGTTGCGTGAAGAGTCAAACTGAATCGATTGCCATATGTTCCCATTTGTTCCGGACTATGAGACGCCAGACCACTAATTACTTCTAACACCGCTCTTCCCAAAGCAAGTAAAACATTTTATTGAAAAAAGAAGACGACGCGAAAAAACAATGAAAACAAAACGTCGGCTTCATCACATACTGCTCTATCTCACAAAATACGTGTTTCGAGAAAAATCGCAAT
This sequence comes from Ophioderma brevispina, assembly GCA_023653785.1. Lineage (NCBI taxonomy): Eukaryota > Metazoa > Echinodermata > Ophiuroidea > Amphilepidida > Ophiodermatidae > Ophioderma > Ophioderma brevispina. The sequence goes on from JAMKCH010076155.1 coordinate 29,938, forward strand.
TTGAAAATCTTCATGATACGCTCGAAAAACATACGATTGCGTCATTGTACTCCAGACAACAAAAGGAAAGATATCATGAAACACTGCGACTTTTAATTGAGTGAAAAATAAATGTTGGTTATCGAGCCACACTGTTAATATGACTGTAAACTTAAAGATCAGATGTGATAAAAGATTTGTTTTGTTTTCCATACGATGTCTGAGATAGACCACAGATGTACCAGTATGTAACGTATTCATCACCATATTACATAAAAGCGCCCAATGTCCGTATGAGTGTATCACATAGTGATTATGTCAGATAGTGATGTTATGTGATATCGCTTTGATATAGATCGGGATGTGATAAAGATATATTATATCTTATCGATTTCGATTTCTTAGAAACACAGATAGCTTGGTATGTAATGTTATTCTATATTTTAGTATCGCCACATAGTGATCTATGTCAGATAGCCGCGGTATGTGAAAAAAATTAAATTTTGAAAATGAACATAGATCAAATTGCTAAGAATATCTCATAATTAGGAGGGTTGAAACTGTAATTATGAAAATTTCACCGTGATATTAATTATAAAACTACCGGAATTTTATCAAAAATGTCAAAAAATATGAGATCGAACCGTATGTGATGCAGCCGACGACTAAAGAAATGTGAACACAAAATGGCGTTCCGGTAAATAAGAAATATACAGATACGATTTGTTGCATGCACTCACATGACGATAACATTTTAAAGCGAAAGTTGTCTCAAAATGCCACTCGACCCGAGATACGAATTCATTTTCACAGTCACTGTTACATATAAATCTTCGAAATTAGAAAAAATGACGAGAAAAACGATTCGATAAAATGTTGGTACAACACACTATACAAAAACAAAGAGCCGGATGGAGCTGAATGTTACTTTAATTACACTTTCATTTTAAACAAGCAATGAAAAGTATGATCCAGGACTATTGAAACATTGGTAAGATTGTTTTTGCATAAGGACAACGTTCAAGTAGCGGGTTGGACGGTCGGAGCCTCCTTTCTATTACACTAATGAGCCACATATAATATGCACAGTATCACCTAATCTAACAAAGGGGATGGTGTTATAGTTACCAGTTCACGGATTATACTTATGTATTACAATCACTTACGCTATTTCCAAGGCAACCCTTTTATTAACAAAAGTGATATGAAAAGGGGCCATTCAAATGGTTTTTGAAAAAATGAAAACAATGTATAGTCCGGTCAATGTAAGACATGGTAATGAAATTGCATAGCGTGTCCAGCGATGGGGAGGGGAGATTGGATGCTCGAGTCACAAGGGTTATGGTCATAAAATCAGCACGCTTTTCGTTGAGTTGATCAGCCAGGCCCCATCGTTGTGATCCCAGTCACCCTCCCACCACTCTCTCCCCAACCACGTGATTTCAGAGGCTTCAAGGTATCACGTTTCCTTATTTTTTAAATAGTTGTGTCTGTCCTACTCCAAAAGACCACACGATTTGAGATTATAAATCATAACAATCTGGAAGTGAAAATGATGGACAATCTCACACAACACCTCAGGCTCAGATTGATAAAGAATATCCCACAATGTAAACTGTATTTAAACTTCAAATTCGGATTTTGCTTCAGGCGCACAGTAGGCTTCGCTATTATTCAGTATTTTTATTACCCAAATAATGTAAGTAATTGACATTTTTATAATCAGATATTTTTTAATAGTTATTATAGGTGCCTTTTCCATTTTCAAGTAGTAACTTGTGAACTTGGATATTAATGGTAAGCACTTCATAAGATCTATACCGTTGGCATTCAATAGATGTTTTCATTTGTTTTCAATTAAAATCTTGAATTGTTAAGTTACCAAGCCCCCCCACAAAAAGAAATTAGTGCCTAGAGCATAGAAAAACATGGCCAAATACCGAGAAATTCAGTAACAAGTAACTTAAAACATTGCAAAATCGTTTGTAACTAGTTCAGGAAACAGAGCGAGCTGAAAAGACAATCGTTTGAAATTCATCTTATATCGTTTGAATATCTATACATTTTGTGTAATCAGCTTATTATATATCATTCTTCTGATTGAGGTTTGTGAAAAGCTATTTAGTGTTGATATACCAAATATACTGATACGCATACACTATTATTATACTGTGTGGTGAAAAACGCGGTTTTTGTTGTCTCATTTCCTCCTAATACCCCCACCCCCACCCCCGTCTTCAGATTTGCGCGCGGGAAAAAATTGGGTAAACCGCAATCGAGCTCGAGCCGAATCGAGCCAAAAAAAATGCCGAAAAAAAATTGCTTGTCGAAAAAAACATGGTCCACTTATGGCAAATCCGCACCCCACCCCAAATACGGCGGCTGAGGTCCGCATTTTTGTAAATTACAAATAGTATGCTGTGCGTAGCTTTTGAGAAAATCTCTAAGGGGGAATCACTAACCTGTTTACAAACGAAACACAAAAATGCAACTCCCCTAGTGTTATATTTAGAAAAATCATGTTTTCATGTTAGAGACCTGAATGGTTGGAGATTCTTACGGGGGATTGTCAAGGCATGGTCTAAGCAATGTTAGCAAGTGAGTAATTCCCAGGACAATGGACAAGTGTACTTTCCTAGAGGCGCGGTGAAACTAACCATAGTTGAACTTCAAGAGGTTGAATTCTGGATCTAAGTCAGCCAACACAGCTGACACTAGTTACATGGATTAATGAGAACTAACATTTTAAAAACATTGTGTTAATGGTTAATAGCAGCATATTGCAGTACTTGCTTGGGACATTTCGAATTCTGAACCAGGTGGTAGACCAAAAATAAGTGACAATTTGTATTATATCAATTGTTTGGGATGTATGTATTGAAAATACTGTGAATTTAATATGAGCTGAGTTTAAATCTGATTAATCAATAGATGGAACAATCAATACCAGTACCATTAATATTTTAATAAAACTTTACACGACCACCGCTGACACCGGCCCGATGTCACCCTCTGTGTTCAAAAAAACGCCATGACTGTATGCAAGGGAGCCGCCAACATACGAAGTGGCGATAAGCCAGAAATTGACACAAAACGGGCGCGGAAGAAAACGGGATCTGCCCACAACTGGGCTTAGCTTTCTGTACAAAAAACTCGGAGGGGAACCCGAAGCTTCAGGAATATAGTACAGTGTCCAAACCCAGATCTCGCATTCGCAAGTACCACCATGGGAACCTAGGACAACGCTAAGACGGGTTCTACAGAGATTTCCAAGTTCACAACACAGACCTCTCTAATCACTCACCATCCATTGTCACGCCTTATATACGCAAAAACAGTTGAAGCTTTCTGGAATTTCTCCAAGGATGTTTGGGAGAAGTTAGTTTGAACCACTGACAAATAAAGGGCCTCAAAAATGCCTGCATTACCAAGCCGTGGGACCTGGGGGTGTCTTACAAATGCCTATTGCAACTACAACTTACTCATCAACGCAGCTAAGCAGTAAATCCACGCGTATTCCAGAAGAGTTACATCCAGTGCTGGGATGATAAAAGTCAGGCTTTATATATCCGATAACCACACGGAGGGGGGAAGCTGAGCTGAAAACAAAACGAGGGAATAGATATCAACTGCCGCTACTCTGCTAACATGCCTTGATGAGAAGCGCCAGGAACGATGGGTGTCTTTCTCACAGTCGCAAAGCTTGGCACACCGTCAACAGTCTGACAGACAGGTCTACTCTATCCTCGGAAAAAACTCTCGGTTAGTGCAATTGTATCACAGTTGATCAACAATGGCCGATTAAAAATCTGGACCGTGCTTTCTCTCACGATGCTTATAGGTGAAGAAGTTGCCGGGCTCTGGAAGTCCGACGGTCAAAATGTGGACCCTACGAGTGCGGCCCAAACATCAGGAGAAAATTGCATGCAGCCCTAAAACTCCTGAAAGCAGGCAAGCCTCCTGTACCCGATGCCAATCATCCCGAGTTCCTACTTCATGCGGCAACAATGTCACTTACTGACTTCGCGCTCTTCCTGTCATACTCCATCAAACTCTGCAAACTTTTCCTAAGATCCGGCGTAGGGGCAACGTGATTGCCAATCTCCCTGCTGTGAATGTCCATAACATCCTTCTGGAACATTTGATCCAACCACGCATGGGTCCATCCCATCATTGACCCCAGCTACCCCACGAGCAGGCAGGCTTTCGTCAGGACAGGTCAAGTGGAACAGATCGCCCTCTCACTCAGGATATCCGAGATATTTGAGACAGAAGGTGGTAGGACTGTTTTCGTGGATCCTCACGGCTGCCTATGACACCGTTGCGGCAAACAAGGACGCACCGTTTTTAAACTCCGACTGATTCAAGATAGAAGTAGGTCCACTACATTCTGAAACCTGATATCAAACCGGAGCTTCGTCGTGAAGAACATGCGCGGGCCAGCAGAGCAGACCCCATCGTCTGGAGTCCCCTCAGAGGTGTGGGGCTGGCCCATCTGCTTTTCAATATCTACATCTCCCTGAGATTTCTGATTACGGGCAAGCATGGGTACACATTGAGAGGGTCCAATCAGCAAGACAGGGCATCTTGTCAACATACGAGAACCTGGTAACACATCAAGCTCGCGAGGAAAAATCGTACCTGCAACTTTCCTACACAACCAGGAGAGCTAACGTCATAGTTAATACCACGTCTTCACGTTCCAGCCACCATATTACCACCTACCGTACCTCGGGGTAAACCTAGACAGATCTTTAACCTATACGCAACATCTGACTGGTCTTACGACAAGGTTAGAAGGGGATTCGTCCGCCGTCTCACTGGGACTGGCTGGGGAGCCTAGCCTACTACCACCCTGCGCACTGAACCCTGCCTTTTGTTTTTTGCCCTTACAGAATACTGCGCACCTGTCTAGAGAGTGTCCACGCACATTAATCATCTGGCTGTTCCATTCACACACCTGGCTCGACGACACTGGACCCAAGCCACGCTCCCTTAATGCATACTATCTCGAGATGCCCGCCACCTCGTCTTAAGTCCATGCAACCATTTTCATTGAAGGCACACGGGATGGACTAATATTCACAAACCCAGTAGACAATGATCAACACTTGACTGGATATGAACGATGGAAGCTGTCATCTTACCATCGGATCTTCCATGACAGCTTCAATAAAACTAGGTAGGATTGAACTAAGTAGTCTTTCCCGATACAGTTTTGTGAGTGTGAGAGCTGAACATACAGCAAAACACGACATCAGTGCATGTCAGCTCCGCATAGTGCTTTTGTGGCCTGACCGAGGTTAACTCCAACATCTGTGAACATGTATCTAAAGTGAGACATGAGAATGTGAGAGTATTGACGATACGAATCATCTTTCTATAGCATGCTTCATCAAAGAGGAAGGACTAGATCTCAGGTGTGATTCAACCGGCAATCTCTTGTCCTCGGGCAGACTCCTTAGTTGCATGCTGTCGAGTTTCATGTGAAGCTTGTCATGGAAAGATCAATGGGTAAGCGGTTTACAGTTTTTTGGGGAGAAGTAGAGAACCGTCCTGTGGCCTCCCCTGTTAGTAACTGCCAAGCAGCGAACTAATCGCTACAACTCCAAACCTGTTTTCCAGAACAATCATTCTTACGTATAACCCTATTATGACTAGAACCTCACAGCGCAGGCCTTTTCTAAGGGCTGCCTTGGCTATACGTCATTAATGTGAGGTTTTTCCATGCAAAAAGTAACACGCCCAATTGCTGATATGTGTAAGAATCTCCAATGCGATGGCCTATGTCTGCAGGAACCCACAGTGGAATCAATAACCCCGCCCAACCCTACCAGGAATGTCCTTGCCCACCGAGAGACCACAATCGAAAATACGAAGTGCTATATTTTGAGAACAGGCACCACAGTAGAAGCAAACTCAATGTCGATGATGACAACATCGAAGTCGTCACCATTGAGCTTAGCTCTGTCATAGTTATATCCGTCTACAAACCTCCACCAGTTGATTCAACACCTCAACTCAACCCTGGGAATACCAAACCTCACTTCTTCATTGCCGACTTCAACAGCCTTAGTACCCAATGGGGCTACATTAATAATATTAACAAAGACGGACAAGCTGTCGAAGATGGATATACATCAACATCTACGTCCCTCCTTCACGACTCTAAGCTGCCGCCATCATTTCATATTGCCCACTGGAAATAAGTTTACACCAAAACCCTGATCTATCTATTGTTAGCAAACACATCTCTAACTGGTGTCCAGATTGTTCTGGCTCCTGTTCCCAAACCATCAATCGACCAATCGGTATCCAAGTCAACGCTGCAGTAAGACCAACAAAGTGGCCGTTTAAAAGCGCCGCTTTAACTACAGGAAGCAGACTGCCAAGGATTCACTGATGACCTTACAGAACGTGAGAGGAGTGCCTCCAAACCCCAAACTAAAATTGGACCATTTTGCCCAACTCGTGACAACTGCGCGGAGATTGCAACCCAGAGGCTGTAGGACGGAATATATACCAGGCCGTTCCAAGGAATGTTCTAGAGAATATCAAGAGTATATCACCATGTTGAAGCTGATCCTTTTTCTGCTGAAATAACTGCTAAAGTTGAGGAAGTTTCGGAGAGGATCTCCAGGAAAAGAGTCAAACCTCATGGCATACTGTTAATTGAATCCACCGATATGACCATACCAGCAAGACAGCTGGTCTATATAATATAACCATCCGAGAGCCTCCAAGGGGATCCATAGAACAACCTCCACAGCAGCCAAAATGTCACCACACCCAACCCAGTGCCCATTAACTGCTTTTAAATGGCAACTTGCCTCAAAAACCCAAGAAGATCAAACTAGACCTAAGATGTTTAGTGGTTGACCCTGGTTTCACTCGCCACTTCAACATTGACGAATTGGAACCGGTATTGCTAAACTTCAACCAGGAAAGGCAGTATTCCTTGACAACTCTCTACTGAGCGCTAAAAAAAATCGCGGCCCAGTAGCAAAGGACTGGCTTCTCTTGAGATCTACCATTGCTGCCTTATTTCCCACAGGTTTCCCAAGTATCCTGGATGAAAGGCAATGTTATGCACTTCTAAATCCGTGGGAAAGATCCATCCAATCCCAAGAGCTCAGACCTATATCATCCTCAGCCATACTACAACTCTTTGAAAGTCTCCTGCTCAATCGTAATCGCACCTGTGATAGACCTAACACCTCATAGACCAGAACAAGCGGTTTCCGGCCAGCAAATCAACAACCGCCAAGTACTACACACTAACCAGACTGGATGGGTTTCGAAAGTGTAATGGTAACGGAGCTGTGGGTTCGTCGACCGATTCAGCAGCGACGACACTGTTTAATCACCGAGCCTACTCCATAAGATATGGAAATTAACCAAGGACTTGTCTCTGAGACTGAGCTTATCCTAGGATTGCTGCAAACAGGATGTTCTTTGTTCAAGCAGGAGCGAAGAAGAGCCGATGGCGTATCTCAATAATGGTGACCACAAGGGATTGTGCTTGCACCTCTCCTGTTCAACATCTAGAAACCACGACCCAACCTAGGAGTGCAGGACCTGTCGTTTTATGTATGCAACGAACCTGTGAATTAGCGCACTAGATGCCGACTTCACAGTTTGTTTAAGAGAGACTCTCCAAAGCTTTGGATGAGCTAATTCCTTATTATGAGGAAAACTACCTACGTGCAAATCCATCGACAGACACAGGTGTGTGCCTTTCCATCTACGCACCGTGAAGCCAACGCCAGCTAAAGTTTACCTGGTCCTGGAACACCCCTGGAGGCGAAACTGTGATAAACTCCTGTCCACCTATGAGTTACCTTGGACGCAGCACCTCGCACTCTCTCCTTATAAGCCCCACATCGAGAAGACGAAGAGTAAAGTATGTTCACACGCCAATAACACTTGACAAACTCACTGCACACAGATGGGTGCTCGCCCACTTACCCTAAGTTCGACGGCACTTGCCCTGTGCTAAACGCATGTGCAGATAATGCCTCCCTGTATGGAAAAGATCAACCCCTGCCAAGAAGCTTGATTCGCGTTAAATGCCTCCGCCGGCTTAATCATAGGCTGCCTCCGTCCAACACCAACGGAAAACTTATACTCCTAGTAAGAATTGCTCCACCAGACATCCCGTCGTAGCGTACGAGCATGCAAAGAGCGTAAGCTGTCCAAGTATCTAATGTGAGTACCCTATGTCCGGACAAATACCTGCTGCCAATCGCCTTAAATTCAGAGAGTTTCTTAAGCAAGTCAACCTCTTGAACAGTCTCTAAGGAATTCAAGAGAGTCGCCTTGTGGACAGAACGACTTGCCCATCAACCAGTAAACGATCTAATCGGTATTGAACCTGGTGATCAGCTCCCACCGGAACTGACTGCCCTCATGGGCTGAATGCGATGCCTCAAACAGATTGAGAACCAACGCCGATTCAAGGTTTCCTTGCAGAAAGTGGGGCTATCTGGAAAGCCAAGATCATGATACTAGCTGTGGTTGTGGAGCAGCCCACAGACAATGGAACATCTCTTGGTCTGTCCATTGCTGGAGCAACAAAACACAGACAAGGACCTGGGGCGGAATTCAGTGGAAGCAGCCAGACGTTTGTACCCAGCTCTGGCTGGATCATATTTGAGAACACCGTGTTTGGAGACAGAAAAGAGTCTCACAGAATTCCTAGTAATAGAAATCTCACTGAGAATCGATTGATAGGTCATCAAAATGTGGAGTACTTTTCACATCGCGCACGTAATTCTGGAAACATTGATATCTATTATTTCAAATCAGTGGACAGCTCACACTCTAATGTATGTGCATCAGAACCATCAAAATTATTCACCTATTCTAGCCGACTTCTTTTACTATTATCAGAATTATGCTCTATAAAGGCACTTAATAACAACGAGTAGCTAGCTTTGACGTGAAAAGCTCTTCAAACAAGTTTTATATTTCCCCCATGAATAATTTGTTAAAAGTTGCAAAAGAGGAACTATGACATGAACGAATGATTTATTTTTAAGTGCCCTGATGGTAATGTAACAGTTTATGTCAACTTTAGTGAAGTAGTTAGCTACTTAAGTGACGCGCCATACTTTCAGAGAGAATGCTATTTTTTTTACCTGCCTGTACCTCATGTAAATAGAGACAAAAAATAGACACACTCCATACTGAAAAAATACAAGGATTTAAAGAAAAAATTGCCTTGCTTGAGGAAAAGCTTAATCATTAAAAAATGCTTAAAGGACTTCACCGGATAAGAAGAGAAGGTCCTCTATAATCATCAGTTTTACATTTCATATAACTTCGAGCTATTTTTTACAAAAGCTACTTTAACTTTTACGTAAGGTTTATTTTTTTCACCAAAATACATTGAATATTTTTAATTATTCTTTTTTGGCCAAAAAAGAATGAAAATCGGTTTTACAATTTCAAAATACACTGTTGTGAGAAAATAGCCACTAACCGACTTCTTTTATGCGTTCTGGGTCTCTCTCTTTTGGGCTTTTGAAATCTGGGTTTGGGCACTTAATACCTCATAAACCAAGGCTGAGTGTTGCATAAGCTACATCTACAATGCCTTTGAAAAGCCCCTGCAACTAAAACTACCAGAGTTTGGTTGTCTGGGCAAGATCATTCTTACTTGTTGGTTTTCAGAGGCATCGTGTTATGGCCCGGGGGGTTGGGGGGTTGGCACTTGTATTTTAACCCAAGTGGGATAGGATGCGTGAACATGGACTTACAAAATGCCCACCCTAACAAGTATTTTCACACCGACCAAAACATAACCCTAAACACGTATTTTTTGTCTGTTGCTACCCAAAACAAAGTAAACAATGGCAATTGTTCATTAAAGAGACACACTGGCACATATTGAAAAAGAGGGCGCCCTCAAGTATTTTTCAAATCGATATTTTTTTGCATGGTGTAAACTTTTTATTACAAAAGCCTTCACCCTAAAGGATTAAAGACCAAATCAGCTTCCTATGGTAAATAGTCATTTAATATACACATTTGTTTGATTCAAAGTTATGAAAACTAAAAGTTGGCCTACAATTCTTGACATCTTTATCCTCATATCAATTCCCCTAGCTGTTTTTGGGGTTATGTTATTTTTATGTGTAATATATCTCTGTTCTTCCCTGTCCTAGACCTATCGTTGAGAGGCAAATTAGAAATTTTTTCCATATTTTGTGAAAATGTGCCAGTGCCGCTTTAATAGAGCCTTTAATTATCTTGTTTTGCTTTAATCCGAATACAATATTTTTGAAAATTTTGATCTCTGGTATTTCAGTAATTACATACACTAAACCCTACTCACACTTTCATGTTAGAAAACAACCTTTTTTTCCATATTTTGCTGTTTTTGACCACCCTGATCAATGTACGCGCGTACATTCGCATGTTTGGAAAAAAGGCACCCTTTTTAGTGTGTTTCTTGTTCACTTTGAATACAAGTATGCCCCCTAGTGCCCCCCCCCCCCCCCCCCCCCGGTGTTATGCACTATACAAAATTGGATATGTGATATTTACTGCTCAACCTATAGTAGGATTTTTTATTCCTGTCAGTTCATTAAAATTTTTTGGGGCGTGTCGACGACTACATTCGTTCTGAGAGGATTTATACTTACCAAACAATACAATAAAATTCGAGTGACGATACCAGATCATATTAATGCCATAATTAAAAAATGCCCCTTTTTCCTCCTTTACAAAAATGCAAGGCAAATGCAAGATAGTTCCAACACCAACTTGCACAAACTCAGAGCATTCCAACATACGATAAGCAATTATAATTGATTTTACGTACACAACTGAGATATTTTACATTTCATGCATGATTTATAGGCCAGTATTCATTCTCTGATTGCATTTGCATAGGGAGACGGTAGTATATACTTGGGGACGGTAAGTTCCGCGTACATGGGGCTAACTTTTTCCAAAATGGACGGAGTATAACAAACGAATTACAGCAAACTATTACCCACCAAAGTTATTACGTCACTATTTTAGGAATATTATAGTTTACTCGGAGAGAAGATGCACGTGTGTGTTCATCAGAAGCAATCGTCTCTTTAACACCATTTCATTGTGTGTCGCAATCGAGCCCATTAAAATTTATTACATTGTGTCCCCAGTCGCAGTCCCACACATTGAGCGCCTAATAAGACAGTAAAATGCGAGTCCTTGACTGCTTTTGAAAAATGGTCCCTTTAATCTGTTGAACATTCTCTATATTATTTTGCTCTGTTTTTAACTAAGGACTCACAAAATAAATGATAGTCCGCATATGAAATTTGGTTAGTCTTGCATTTCTTTGAAACACCCAAAATGCGATACCCGAAGACTTTGCGGTAGACTTTCATAATAGAAGTTCCAATTGCAAATGAGATATTGCCGTTTATCCTTCAAGCGCTACTACACAACATTATAAGGCGCATGGCGGAATCAATTGTAATACATCATTTTGGATGCTTTGGACTCTATATGAAACGTTTACAGATTTACGTGATATCGCATTCTTAACGTCGCTGCTTGAGGTTAGTGAGGTGGACCACTGCTCCTGTAGCATGGTGATGGTAAAGACAACAACGTGCTGCCTGAACTTGTCAGAGGAAGCGTTACACGAAGATGTGTATAGCTGCCCATTGTTATGTGCCTGTTAGCCTGGTAACCATTCTTCATAAGTAAAAGTGGGAACGTGAGGCACTGGCAGCCCTTTATGAAAAAGGCTTAACCCAAATCTTATTAGCTTATTGCCGATGTAGTGTCAAGTGCGTTGCTAAGACTTTGGATTGGATATAACAATCTTCTCGCAAGTAAACCCTGGAATACACACAATGCCTCATCTTATAGGGCATTTCGTAAGCCCAGCTTCGTGCCCTCCGACTTACCCAAAAAGCTGAGAGTTTTATGTCCACTGAACCGTTGTCCTAAGTATAATATGTGTTCATATCTTAGGTGCAAATTCTATTATTAATTGAAGAATTTTGTATTTTGCTGTCCGCAAATACAGACACTGGGTTTGAAGGCATTTCAATTTGCACATCGCTCCACAGACCACATTCTCATTAGAAATTAAAATCAAACAGACACAAGAACATGTCCAAATTAAGCCCTAATGTTAGAAAAAGAAAATCAGTCACGTGTTAGAAAAATACAGAAAAAGGAGGGAAAGTAGCATGCCCCTGCCCGAAACGTGGTACGTCACTAATGTCCAATTTACCGAATGAGAAATTTTGGGTTGCCCGTAAGTAGAGAAGGACATCGATCACCGCGAACTCGTTGAGTAGTTCTTGGAGTTTCATGGAGCCATCATACCCAGTAAATTAACCCCTCTCCTCTCCATGACTCAAGAAGCACACACAAACTATCGGCATCGCCGTGATCAGCGGAGAAGCTGTGAAAATTAGAAAAGCCCCGTGATAAATTCAACTGAATTGTGGTGCTGAAAATGATAAAGAGTGTAAAGAGAGTACATTAATGTCGACTGTTCCTTAATTTAAAGGCGTTTTTGTCCTTTAGTTACAAGAAAACAAACATAGGCCTACCAACGAAAAGCCATGATCAATTTTTGGAATTCTACTGTGTATGAACCCTAATTGCAGATTAACTTTTCCAGAGAAATTATATGAAAGGTGTTTTTTTTTTTTTTTTTTTCATTTATTAAATTATTTTTGACACAGTATACACCTATAAAAGTTGTTTAAATAAATTGAAGGTACATACAAGAAATGGTAAGTCGAATAAGACATTCGTGCAAGGGGTACTATACGCTTTCTGGCTATTAGAAAAAGTAAAAGTTGTTTTTGTTTGAATGTTTGTTTTATACTAAAATCGTAATATATCATGTTATTTGATCCCCGACACCATTAACACGATTAGTTATTGTCAATAAAAATAAACTGACATACGGAAGCTAACGATATACGTGGGATAACATATTTATCAAATCAGTCCAGATATCACCTTGGACAGTATATACTTAGGTACATGGAGGTCACGTATGGAACTGACTTGCTAATAAACCTACTTGAGAAATATATTTTTAGAAGACACACATGAGTTATTCTCGTTATACTCTGTGGTCAAGCCAGAACCGGCGACATAGGTTGGGACTTTAATGTTAACTCGTTAAGTGTGCTCTGTAAGATCAGGAGTGTCTAGTTTCAAGTATTCTGTTACGATTGATATACTTTTCTTCCGTTAAGAATGACTTGATCTTACGAAAGAGTATGGTGTGCTTCTCGAGTGTCTCGAGTGCATCTGCTGTTTTAATGGGGCGTCTTATTCACATCATTAATGCGTGAATTTGTCATTTATAAACCCTGACAAATGACGCTACTAGTACAATGTAAATTCGACGTGACGTGATGCCAGTGTTTAGAGTAAATCCAAGCGACCGTGAGACTTCCAAAACTTTTTGGACACAATCCACTGTTCAGGGGAGGAAGCATTTTTTTGTAACATCTCAAGCGGCCAAACTGGATATGTTTTACGTTTACAGTCTGGGCCTATAACATGCAAGCAGAAGCTATCAAGTTTATGCAGATATTTGCTAGTTGTGTCTTTCTATAATTTTATTTATTGTAAAATTTGTTGCATTCAACATTTTGCTGACATCAGATAATGTTACGACGTCTTGTGGACCTCACTATAATGTCAGACAGCCAGCCAAGTATCATAAATGTGTTCAGAAAAAAATTATGTGGGCATTTTTGTTACAAGCTGGCAACCATGTCAGATCAACTGCTCATATGGTATAGTTTCTCATAAGAGTTGTTGCCAAAAATACAAATTTATTTTTTGGCCTTTTGGGGCCAAAAAAGGTGATTTTTGGCCAAAAATATGATTTTTGAGATTTTGATGTATTTGATATCTTCAAAACAAGCTTTATCAGAAAATTACTACTTTTAAGTAATTTGGACTATATTACGTCTTAAATAACAAATTAAAGATAATTAAAATAAAGAAAATAAAAGCATTCCAGAGTATTTAAGGTCATTTTTCTCAAAATATTGTTTATTTGAACTTATGATGCACATAACATGTTTAAAGTAAGCACAAAAGCATCAAAAACACATTAAGACAGTTCTGTTTGACCTAAAGTGTGAATGCTTTTACTTTTAAGTAGAAATTACAGTAGTGATAACTTTAAAGGGGCAATCTAGGATATGTTACAATGATTGCTATATCATTGGATGAACATTCACATAATGATTTTGGTCCGAAAATTGGATTTTCTGATTTCACTGTATTTGGTAACTAGAAGACATGTAGTTTTAGATGAAAGTCAGTTTTAAACAATATGGGCTATATTTTAGTCATAATTAACTAATTAATGTAGTAAAAACAAAGAAAATAAAAGCATTCCAGCGCATTTAAGGTCAGTTTTCTCAAAATATTGTTTATTTCAACTAATGATGTACATAACATGTTTAAGTAAGCACAAAAGCATAAAAAACACATTAACACAGTTCTGTTTGACCTAAAGTGTGAATTCGTTTACTTTTAATTAGAAATTACAGTAGTGATAACTTTAAAGGGGCAATCTAGGATATGTTACAATGATTGCTATATCATCGGATAAACATTCACATAGTGATTTTGGTCCGAAAATTGGATTTTCTGATTTCACTGTATTTGTTATGGACTATATTATAGTCATAATTAACAAATTAATGTAGTAAAAACAAAGAAAATAAAAACATTCAAGAGCATGGTCATTTTTCTCAACATAATGTATATTTGAACTAATGATTTTGAAACATGTTTAAGTAAGCACAAAAATCATTAAAACATGTTAAAACAGTTTTGACTGACCTAAAATACAATACTCTCACTTTTTAATTAGAAATAAAGCTGTGTTACCTTTAAGGGGCAGTCTAGGGTATGTTAAAATAATTGTTTAGTCAACAGGAATAATTCAAATTGTGATTTTAGACTGAAAATTTGATTTGCTAATTTCCCTGTAAATGTACTTGATAACTTCAACATAGCTTTAGTTAAAAAAATAATTGTTGAAACAATTTGAACGAACACACTTGGGTCATAATATAACAATCAATGTAAGAAAAAAAACAAGTAAAATTTAGTAATTATGGCTTTTAAGACATGCTTTCTGCCTCCAAATTATGTAATTTGAATAAAATCAGTTGGCTTAATGACAGGAACATCAGACCTACTGAAGATGTAACATAATTATATTTATTACTCATCCCTACTTTTTATATATATTAAATAAGCATCGTAACACTTAAGTGACCAGGGGGGTTCCTAGGGACCCCAAAAGTTTGTTTTCGCGCTAGCCGCTTTACGCGTGGACTTTTGCGCCGTATTGTTTGTAATTGTCTGACTTTTAAAGTGCGCTTCCTTTCCATACCAACTTAATGAAAACGCCAAGCGTTATGAGTTTAATTAGTTTGTGGGGGGATCCCATGGAAACCCCCCCCCCCTTGGGCACTACGGAAGTCATTTGAGAATATTTTTTAAAATCGAATAAACTAAGCCGAGAACTAGAACAAGCAATTTTTTGTTTTTGCTGATATATTTCACACATACGTAATAAACATTATTATAACATTAAAATAATTTAACCTTTATGTGCTGAAACAAACAATTTCACCATGTACTTTACCAACTGTTGCTGTACAAACTCTATGGGAAATCGTGTATTTTTCAACACCCGTAAAAAATACAGGATTTCCCAAAAAAAAAAAAAAAAAAAAATTCCCTCCAACTGCTGGTTTTGTGTAAATATAAGTAATTTGGGTCTTCTAGAATAGATATCTAACAAAATAATGTTTTCAAATGTTTTGATGTAGCGCAAGGCTCATTTGAAGTTTTCCGCTTTTTGCCCAATTTTCGCAGTGTTTTAAAACATGTTTTCCCCTAATTTGCACCCAAAAAACAAATTCTCATTTTTACTTGCGAGTTGGGGTTGTCTTTATGATCCTTCAATTCGGTAGTAATTTCGTGCACAAATTCCATCGGGAAAGTGGTTTCCCTCCCCCCCCCCCTTGGGCACCAACGGGGAGTGAAAACCCCTTGGTCACTTAAGTGTTAACAGCCTAGTATAAGATACACGATACACTTAATTATCCAGAGTCACAGTAAGTATTCACTTAACTTGTTGTAAAAGCTTTGCCAAAGAATTAATGTACTGATTTCATACAAATATACCATTGTTGTATTGTATCATTCTTTACATGATAACTTACTTTGTTTCACACACATATATCAAATATATGAAATTAAGTCGGTAGTTTTATCCATTATTTTATCGCATTGTATAAAACTATTGGTTATGTAAAAAACTATTACTTTCCAACATAAATCGTTTGCCACTCAAAAGTCAGTCATGTACTCATGTGACTTTTAAGAATTGTATGACAAGACATCAGCTAATAACATATAATCTATCCTGGGAATTTTGCAAATAATATAGTGATTTGAGATCCTTCATCATAAAGCTCACTTGCCTACTCACTATTCTATCTGTGTTGGATTTATTCGGGGTGGGGCTAAGTATGAACTTTTTTTACAAATCTTTTGTAAAACGGTGCATATTCTATGGCCATTTTGGCTCCTGAAATGACAGGCAAGCTTTTTTCACACAAGATAATTTTTTAGGTTGGTTCTGTGGATTTTAAGCTTTGTACATGAAGTTCTATAGGGGCGTTTCTGCACTTTTGGGGAAAAAACCCAAAACAACATGATCTTCATCCTGGTTCTGCTAGAAACTCACCAGTAGGTGCTTTATAGGTTTATAGGTTTATAATTGTCAAAGAAAAAATATCAAATTTTATTTCATTGCAGAAAATTATATTTTTCCAAATTTCTCTTCAATGAGGCAAGGCAATGCACATACCACCAAACAAGACCACTATTTGTGAGTGAGTGAAAATTGAAGAGTTATTGTTGTAGGTCAAGCCTTTGCAACCAGTTACTAACTTGCTAAACCTAACCTGTGAATGGTACTGGGGTGTTTTCGTACCAGCATGTTCATGTGTGGTACTATTATTAACATGTATCGTAGCGGAACTCTTTGTGTTTAAGTAGGGGTGTAATCAACATCCTGTTGTTCTCATAAATAATTTTAAAGCACATAGTTAAAGTTTTGTAGCTGTTGCTAATGAGTGACTACACCCCCTCCTGCAGCGTAAAGACTTTTTCCTCTTTATTGACTATACAATCATGACTTGTTCTTTTGGAAACCTATGGTTTTCAAAGGTAGCAATATACCTACACATGTGCAGTTCCAATCGTTCCATTAGTTTGTATGTGCAAATATTGGGCAATGAACTAATTTAAATAACCTTAAAATCCATTGACTTTATGTCCAAAACTTAAAACCGTAGAACCAACCCAAAACTTTATCTTCATTGAAAAAGCTTGTTTTATTACTAAATCGTAATATATCATGTTATTTGATATCCCCGACCCCATATAACACATTATTTATTGGTCAATAAAAATAAAACTGACATACTGCGAAGCTAACGATATCGTGGATAACATATTCTCAAATCAGTCCCAATATCATCCCTTGGACAGTATATAACTTGGTACAATGGATGTCACGTCTAGGACTGACTTGGCAATAAACCACTTGAGAACTATATTTTTAGAAGACCACCCATGAAGTTAATTTCTCGTTATACTCTGTGGTCAAGCCAGAACCGGCGACACTAGGTTGGGACTAATTATGTTTAACAACCGTTAAGTGTGACTCTAGTAAGACAGGATTGGTCTAGTTTCAAACGTATCTGTTACGGATTGAATATCTTTTCTCCGTAAAGAATGACTTGATCTTACGAAAGAGTATGGTGTTAATGCTTCTGATTGTCCCGAGTGCATCCTGCTGTTTTAATGGAGCGGTCTTCTTTCACAATCCATTAATGCGTGACTTTGTTCATTTAATAAACCCTGACAAATGACTCTACTAGTACAAATGTAAATTCCGACGTGACGTGATCCAGTGTTCCGAGTAAATCCAAGCTAAAGCCGTGAACTCCAAAACTTTTGGACACACCCATCCCACTAGTGGGTCAGGGAGAAGCTTTCATTTGTAACATCTCAAAGCGGCCAACTGAGATAGTTTTATGTTTACAGTCTGGGCCTATAACATGCAAGCAGAAGCTATCAATTTAAGCAGATATCATTGGCTAGTTTTGTCTTTCTATAATTTTTTTATGTAAATTTGTTAACAATTCAACATTTTGCTGACATCAGATAAATGTTACTAACTCTTGTGGACCTCACTATAATGTCAGACCGACACAGCCGTATCACAAAGGTGTCTCAGAAAAAATGATGTGGCCATTTTTTGTTACAAGACTGGCACCATGTCAGATCAACTGCTCCTAACCTGATAGTTTCTCATAAGAGATGGTTGCCAAAATACAAATTTATTATTTTTGGCCTTTGGGGCCAAAAAAGGTGATTTTTGGCCAAAAAATATATTTTTGAGATTTTGATGTAATTATGATATCTTCAAAAACAACTTTATTATCAAAATTAACTACTTTTTAAGTAATATTTGTACTATATTTAGTCTTAAATAACAATTAAGAGTAATTAAAATAAAGAAAATAAATAGCATTCCAGAGCATTTAAGGGACATTTTATCTCAAAATATTGGTATATATTGAACTTATGATGCCACTAACATGTTTAAATCAAGCACAAACGCAGAAAAATCAAAACACTTAAGACAGTTCTGTGTTTGACCTAAATTGTGAATGCTTTAATTACTTTTAATAGAAATTACCAGTAGTGATACCTTAAAGGAGGCAATCTAAGATATGTTACAATGATTGCTACTATATCATTGATAACAATGTACCATATGATTTTGTCCGAAAATTGGATTTTCTCGATTATCACAGTATTCTGATAACTAGAGACATGTATTTTAGATGAAATGTCAGTTTTACAAAACAATATGGGCTATATTTTAGGGCATAATTAAACTAATTATGTAGTAAACAAACAAGAAAATAAAAGCATTCCAGCGCACTTTAAGGTCATTTCTTTCTTCAAAATATTGTTTATATTTCACCTAATTAATGACATGTACACATAACATGTATAAAAGTAAGCACAAAAGCAATAAAACCACATCAAAGTTTCCCCCCATGTTTTGAACCTAAAGTTAGGTGATGTCGTTTTACTTTTAATTAAAATTACAGTCGTGTTAACTTAAAGGGGCAATCTATGATATATTACAACAATGATTGCTATATATCACTCACGGTAAACTCCACTAGTTATTATGGTCCGAAAAATTGCGATTATCTGATTTCACTGTATTTGTTATGGACTATTTATAACTCTGTAATACTTAACAAAATAAATGATATTAAAAACAAAGAAAAATAACAACATTCAGAGCATGGTCATTTCGCACATATGTATTTTGAAACTACATGAACATTTGAAACATGTTAAAGTAAGCCAAACAAAAATCTTAAAACAAACATGTTAAACAGTTTTGACTGACCCTCAATACATCACTCCTCACTTTTTAATTAGAAATAAAGCTGTGATACCTTTAAGGGGCATTCAACAGGTATGTCTAAAAATAAAATTGTTTAGGGCAACAGGATAATTCACAAATTGTGATTTTAAGACTGAAAATTTGATTTGCTAATTCCCTGTAAATGTATAAACTTGATAACTTCAGCATAGCTTTAGTTAAAAAATTCAGTTTGAAACAATTTGAAAACGACACACTTGGGCAACCCATAATTAACAAATCAATGTAGAAACAAACAAAAGAATTTTAAAAGTATTAATGGTCTTTTAAGACATTCTCAGCCTTCTGCCTGCCAATACTATGTTTTAATTGAATAAAATCATTGGCTCTAATGAACAGGGACATCAAGACCTATACGAAGAGGTAATCATATTATTTATTACGTCTTCTAACTTTTTTTAACATATCATATAAATAGCATCTTCAAAAACTTAGTGACGGGGGGTATCCTAGGGACACCCCTCCAAAATTTTTTTACTATCGCGCTAGCCGCTTTACTCGTGGGATTTTTCGCCGTAATTGTTTCATAAATTGTCCTGAACTTTTTAAATGACGCTTCTTTCCTACAAAAATAATTAAAATCGCGGCCAAGCCGTTAATGAGTTACAAATTACAGTGGGGGTCCAATGGAAACCCCCCCCCCCTTGGGCACTAACGGACGTCATTTGAGATACTTTTTAAACATAAGAATAAGAAGCCGAGAACTAGAACCAAAGCAATGTATTTTGTTTTTTTACGTATAATAAGTTCCACCATAACATATAGTAAAACAATTATTAGTACCACATTAAAATAATTAACCCTTTATATTGCGAAACAACAATTGCCCATGTAACTTTACCAAAACTGTTACGACTGTCACCAACTCATATGGTAAAATGACGTGTATTTTGCAACACACCCTGAAAAATACAGATTCCCTAAAACTGACTGCTGGTTTGGTGTTAAATATAAAGTAATTTGGGTCTATCTAGAAAAGATAATCAAAATAAAATAAGTTTTCAAAATGTTTAGATTAGCGCAAGGCTCATTTGAATTTTCCGTCCTTTTTGCCCCAATTTTCGCGTGTTCTCTTGAAAACAATGTTTTCCTAATTGCAACCCAAAATAAATCAAATCTCATTTTTTCTTGCTGAGTTCGGGGTTGTCTTATGACACCTTCACATTGGTACAAAAATTTCGTCACCAATTCCATCGGGAAGACGTTTTCCTTTCCTCCCCCCCCCCTCCCCTTGGCACCAACGGGAGTTAGAAAACCCCTTGTGCACTAAATTTGGTTAACACGCCTAGTATAAGATTCAGATTACTTAATTATCACGAGTTTGCACAGTACGTATTACTTAACGTTTTTGTAAAAGCTTGGCCAAAGAATTAAGATACTAGATTCACTACAAATGAAACATCATTATTTGTTGATATCATTCTTTTACACAATATACGTTTACTTTGTTCCCAACACATATAGCAAATATATTTGGACCAATTAAGTCCGGTAAGTTGACTGAATTCCATTATTTATGCATTGTATAAAAACTATTGTTTAACTAGATTACAACCAGAGTACTTTTCCCAACACATTACACAGTGCTGGCCACTCTAACATCAACAAGTCTCAGTACTACATGGTGACTATTTAAGAATTGTATCGCGACAAGAAATCAATGCTAGAAACATAATCTAATCCTGGAATTTTGCAAAGAATGATAGGTGATTTGAGATCCTTCATCGTAAAGCTCACTTGCATACTCACTATTCTATCTGTGTTGGATTAGTAGGGGTGGACAAGTATGAACTTTTTTAACAAATCTTTTGGAAAACGGGCTCATATTTCTATGGCCATATTTGGACTCTGAAAATAATCAGGCAAAGCTTTTTATCACACAAGCAGAAACTTTTTAGTGTGTTCTGTGGCAGTTTAAGACTTGTACACGAAGACTATCTATAGGGCCATTGTCTTAAGCGACTACTTTTTTTGAAAAAACAAAAAACAAACATGATCTTCATCCTGGTCTGACTAGAAACATCACCCAGTAGGTGCTTGATAGAGTTTAGGGCAATCATTTCAAAGACACAAATAGCAAATTTATTCTCACTGGCAGAAAATATATATTTCCAACATATCTCTCTCAATTTGCAGGCAAGGCAATTCACAGAACAACCAAAACACGACCACTAGTTTGTGATGAGTCGAAAAATCTGAAGTGTCCTATTGGTATGTAAAAAAATTCAAGCCTTTGCAACCAGATCCATAACTTGCTAATACCTACCTGTGAATGGTACTCGGTAGTTTTGCGTACCAGACATGTGCCTGGGGTGGTACTATTAGTTAACATGTAAAGCTAGCAGGAACTACTTAAAACAACATCTGCGTGTGTAAGAGGTGTATTCCTGTTTTATCTATAAATAATTTAAACAAATAAGCATGAAAGTTGTACTGTGCTAATGAGTGACTACACAGACCTCTGCAAGGTAAGACATTTTCTCTTTATTCTAAGACACAATCATGAACTTGGTTTTATCTTGGAAACCTTGGTTTTACCAAGTGAGGCCATATACCTAGCACATGTGCTGTTTACATCGTTGTCATTTAGTTGTAGCTGGCAATATTGGCAAATACCTAAATTTTTAAACACAAAACCTTAAAAAATCCCATTGAGCTTTAGTACAACAACGTAAAACCTCCGTAGAACAACCCAAAACTTTATCTTCAGTGGAAATCGTGCTAGATTCTTTTGCTCAGGAGCCAAAATGGCCATAGATCCACAAGATTTATGTAAAACCACTTGATAACTTGCCCTCCCCCTAGATTTAGGGCAGTTTCTTCCCGAGCACAGCAACCACCCGGCACTACTCAAGCCGCGTTGGATTATTCCATGAAGCATTTGCAGGCTGATGTGTTTACAACTCTTGACCTACATCCACAATGGAACCAATTCCCAGCATTTAGCTTGGATATAACCTTGGAATCCATGTTCCAAACTACTTTGACAGACCACTTGGGTTTCCTGCCATCCTTCAACATTTGTTGGTGAATCAAATGTGCACTTATAATCACTGGCTCTCACTGTCCATTCTCTCCGATAGTTGTTCAAAAAAGCATCGTTTTGGCCTTTAAGAATGGAAATGTTTTA
Organism: Ophioderma brevispina; assembly: GCA_023653785.1. Classification (NCBI taxonomy): domain Eukaryota; kingdom Metazoa; phylum Echinodermata; class Ophiuroidea; order Amphilepidida; family Ophiodermatidae; genus Ophioderma; species Ophioderma brevispina. Next base: position 52,605 of record JAMKCH010076155.1, read on the forward strand.
ATGAATATAAACATACTTAGAGTTTACGTTTTTCAAAATGATCCGACTAGATGTTGTAACCGGATAGAAAGTATCAAGCAATAAGGCAAAGATGCATAATTCTGCTTTTCGCACTGTCTCCCAGCCCACTCCGTATCTTAAATGTCATGTCCCTGCTGCGTTACACAAGATCGCCTATCAAGATTGCATTGCAATTTTTATAGCCTCTTAGATGATGCACTAAATTGTTAAGTTTAAAAACATATACATTGGATTATTAAAGTTTTCGTAAGAGTTCTCTGAGAGCAGCCTCCGCCAATATCAGACAGATACGGTTACAACAAATATTCAAGGGTACACATTGCTAGAAATAACTGAATAACCATGGTTCCAATATGGTGATAAATCGAGAAGAAACAAACATGTCAATGTTATATTATACATGTTTTTGGCATAAAAATCTGGTTTCACAATCAACGTAACACAATTGCTAACCACCTAGTATGAACGAATCCCTCATGTTACGTACATACCGCGACAGATACGTACCATCCGTCCTGCTACGCTCTTACGCAATACGCAGCGGAATACATAGAGTCGAAATACACACGTATAGAGACTAACAGTCTTGCGCAGCACTACATTTCATCAAGAACAGCACTAAGAAAAAGGCCGACCAAATACGTTACACGATACGGTTCCTTATGGAACGGTTTAGGTAATATACTAAAATCGGATATATTTTTAGATTCAACCCCAGCATGTTCGTTATCTGAGAATATTAAGTTATACGATTTTACAATGATTTTCTGGAATTTCCTTATTTTGATATTTCGTCATTTTGGAGATCAAACTTGACAACACTCTAACGGAGAATGGCCCCTCCGCCATATTTTTGGTCTAGATAGTTTTGCTCGATGAGAGCGGGGCAACTCACAAAGCATCTCCGCCCGATTGGAGCGCCTTTTGATTTTCCAGTGCCACTTTGCCCTTGTCAACAAAATGCGTGCACGGTGCTGCATTCACACCACGCCCTCAACATTCATCTGCATTATGTACAACCTGTCATAAAACTCTTCCGACGTTTTCTACTACTAACCATCCTACCAACGCCATCCATTATATAAGATATTGGCAGTAACCTTCCAAGATGTTTGTTTTGCCAATCCGTTAGAGATGACAAAACAGTGTCACATCCTGTTAGAGCTGGTAAACACGAGAAGATTTTGCTAGGCAGCTTGCATCATGTTCTTGGGGGTAAATTCTGTGGTCACATAGTTTGGATAATGGAAACAATAGATTTTCCGTACGGGAGTCGCACCTAATCATCCATACTCTCCAACGGCTCTCTTACCAAATTGTGCATTAAAAGAAGAAGCACATCTCAGACAGCCGCCAAGTATCATTAATGTTTTTTTACAAAAATTACCAATTTCGGACCAAATCAACTATGTGAATGGTTAATTCCGATATATAAGCATCATGCTGTAAGAAAAATCACTGATTGCCCCTTTAAAGTTTAACAACTACTGTATTCTACTCTAAAATTAAACAAATTCACATTTAGGTCAAATCGAACTGTTTTAATGTGGTTTTTTATGCTTTTTTTTGTGCGTACTTTTCCACCATCGTATGTCATCATTATTTGAAATAACAAATATTTTCCTGGAGAAAACTGACCTAAAATAAAGCGCTGGAAAGTCTTTATTTCTTTGTTTTCTTACTACATTAATTAGTTATTATGACTAAAGATGCGCCATTTAGGTTAAAACTGACTTTCAACTAAAACGAACTACATGTCATGTTTTCTAGTTACCAAATACATGCAATCAGAAAATCCAATTTTCGGACCAAAAATCACTATGTTAAATGTTTCATCCGATATATAGCAATCCACTTGTAACAATATCCTAGATTTGCCCCTTTAAAGTTTCACTACTGATAATTTCTACTTAAAATTAAAAGCATTAGCACACATTTTGGTCAAAAACAGACTGTGTTTAATGGTTATTTTGGATGCTTTTTTTTTGAATGCTTTACTTTAAACATGTTATGTGCATCATAATTCAACAATAAACAATACATTTTGAGAACAATGACCTTAAATAATGCTTCATGTAATTCTTATTATTTTACTCTCTTTATTTAATTACTTTATAATTTGTTTATTTAAGACGTAATATAGTCCAAATTACTTAAAAGTGTTAATCATTTCTGAAAAGCTACTGTTTTGCGAAGATATCAAATACAATCAAATCTCAAAATCATATTTTTCGCCCAAAATCAATCTTTTTTGGCCTCAAAGGCCAAAAAAATAAATTTGTAATCTTTGGCAACAACCTCTTCAATGAGAACTGTATCCAATATTGACAATTGATCTGACATGGTTGCCATCTTGTAACAAAAAATGCCACACATAATTTTTTTCTGAACACAATTTATGATACTTAAGCTGCTCGGTCTCAAACTAATAGTCCACCAAATTGAAGCCTTTGCAGTTCAACAACGTATGTCCTCACAGAAAGCGAAGACTCCAACAATGACAGCATGCAAATCACCCAATAAAATCCGCAATAACATAATCACCACCACGCCTAAAAAATCCGAACGATATAAATTACTAGTATTAAAAAGGTTTTAATGTATGTAGGTGAATTAATCTATACTAAAGTTAAAGATCGGAACTCGCATGTTTTTATTTTTTCCCCTGTGTCAGCTGCCATGTTGAACCGCAGGGCGCGCCCAATTTTGACCGCCATGTTTGAAAATGTTTACCGTCTGATTCAGGTGATTCACCCTTCCCATGTGACTTGCGATTGCTCGAGGTTTATGTTTCGAAATTGTTCAAACTGCTGATCGATGATAATAATCATTGACAAAATTGCAAAAAAAACGTTTGCTAAACAGTAGTTAAAATGCTTAAAATTGAATGCCGAGTGGGGGTGACAAAAGAGTAATACGCCCGATCAAGTTTCATTAAAATGAGGGTACCCATTCGCTCGTCCCGGTACGTATTTTTTATATCATGTTCTTGGCTTAAATTATGACTTGCGCCAGTGAGGTTGACCTCTCTATGAAATTCCTATTTAAAAATGTTTTAATTTCTTGGTGATAAAAAATAGAACGGGAGACCATAGCTACAAAATATTAAAGAATTGATTTATACTCATGTATTTAAGTCATTATATGTTCATAATGCTCATTAACGTATTATTGGAAGCAATAATTGGTGACCTTTCGTTGTACCTAGAGCGTCTTATTCGTGTTCTGGTAAGTTTGAACCCATCCGCTGATAGTCCTGGTGGCCTATAACCTTTTGCGCACGTATATATTAACCAATCGAGTCCATAAACTATCATCCTGCAAAGCGCTCCATGATCGGCATTGTCCGCATCTCTAATTCCGAACAAATGGTGGTACGGGATATACACTAATTACGATACAAACCAGCAATATTGACTGCGTAACCGCTTCACGATTTACTGTCGTTACGAACAAATGCAATTTTTCAATTGTGTCAATATGTGACTTAAAAGTTCCTTGATAAAATCAACAACATCGCTGAATCCAGTTCGAAAAAAGCCAAAAACAAAGTCAAATAAATTGTATACAAATCCTATCGTGTCATAACCATACAAGGCCTCATGTATCGTGTACAGACCCGGGTACAGACCACTTTAAACACATGTTTTGTAAACATTTAGGGCAGGGATCTTGGACAGAGGTCGGCCCTGATTGTTACACCCTGGGCTATTGTATCTGTTAGAGTTTAATTACGAGGGGACCATAACGTGATTCGCAGGAATTGATTCGCATGCAACAACTAAGGTGACGTATGGATTGATTAACTGGTCTCTTGGAGCCGAGCTTCATTGGGTCTTCTATACTCAAAGAAACGCAAAAATAAAGACACCTATACAGAAAACAAACCAGCAGGAATAACAAAAACAGCATCTACGGTTGTATTTTTATGCATTATAGATTTCAGGTTATATGCAATTTATAAATGATATGATGTTACTCTATTTTTTTACAAAAAGGGTGAATGCAACGTGAAATGCGGTGCCAAATTGCGCAATTAGATCACGAACTGTGGTTAACTACTCTCACACACACTGTAAATTTACAGTGCAATTACCTGCAAATACTGTAAAATGATTATAAATTAGAGATCGTATTTCTTTTCATTTCTCCCACATCTTCCCATCAGCGACTCGAAAATCTGGAGGGGGAGGGACAACCTAAACACACGACGTATCGGGTATAGGCCAGCTATCCATAAAGACTGGAACGTAACACTAGCCAATACCAGCTCATGTACTTTTGTATATAAAAGGAGTTTCATTTGGTCATATTTTACTCAAAAATATCATAGAAAGAACAAAATAAAATACAATAGATAAAAACAACGAAGTGGTAAAACAGAGAATCACCTCAAAGTTGTAATATTAGGCATTAGGCCTGCGATGTTGTTTACAAGGGTGAATTATACACCAGATTTTCGACTTTAAAAAAAAATCTTCCTTCATGTCATCCAATTTTTATTGATTTTCAATCTTTTCTGTTTATACGAAATATTGCCGTGGTCTTCAAGTTTTGAGTTTGGGTAGGGACGGAAGCGTGCGATCTGGAAGTAGGGCGCATAGTGATTTTTGCCGAAAAAAAGGACCCGATAGCTTTAAACCAAGACCGATATTTAACGTATATGACAAATTTTGCCAGACTTTTCTATGGAAATGTGGAAAATTTTGCAAATGTTGTTTTGGGGAAATTTTTGGCTTCAGATTGAAGAAGATTGGAGAAATTTTGTACGAAGAAAGCACCAGTTTTGGTATAGAGAATGCTCCAAAAGACCATTGAGGGGGGGGGGGGTTGATCCACTTTTTCCAAAAAAAGTCCACATTTTTCGAGGTTCCCACCCCCCAAAAAAAAAAACAATCCTGCGTTACTGCACTTGCCTCAAGCAAGAGTAGGCCTAATAAATTTAACATGACGTACCATGATGCAAGTATCTCATACAGTCTTCATTGATTTGAATCATTGCAGCTATTTGTCCAAAATCTTGGCCGCTGTCAATCCAATTAAAGGTGGCGCCCAGGACACGTAGCCACAGTTACATATATAAGGAGCATTGTGGTTCGAAAAAAGCGCGGATCAGGGGGAAGTCAGCTCGGTCAGGAAAAATTCGTACCTGATTGCACCGTATCGTCCAACGGCTCTTTTTGCCTCAACAAATTTCCCTGATTTTTTTTTGCCCAAATTTCTTCCAAGCCCCCCCCCCCGTATTTTTCCTCCCCCACGATTGACTAAGTCACTTTGTGGACCCTTTCCTCCGACCCCCCCCCAAGCTTTTTACGTCACTGAGGGTCTTTGGGAGTGGAGTTCTTTGGCTGGCTCATGTAAATTTTCTCCTGAGCACTTATAGTCTAAATGTTGAAACAATCATGATAGCGTCTTGAACTATAGGCACTTTTTCAAAGCACGCTTGAGTCATACAGGGTGAGAAAAGTCCAAAAAAAAAAACTTGACCATTTTAGTGTCCTCCCACATTTTTGAATTGTAAGATACATATTTCTAACATATTGGGTCATCTGGAAAACTTATTATCGTTGTCTTTATTTTGCTGCACAGATCATTTCGGGGGGGGGGGGGGGGCAAGCGTTTTAGGTATAGACCTACTACAGTTTAATTGAATCATAGTATCTGTTTGGCCAACCACTCTGTACCAGGATCACATTACAAATGAACGCCGTCCATCGAGGCAAATCATCTGCTCCAGAGAAACATCGGGCTATTTTGCCCTGGAATAAATCTGACGGCTATGTAAAACCCCCCAAAAATTCGTACACAATTGTTCATACTCGATGCCCTCTTAAACGATTTACCTAAACAAAACGTCATCTCTAAAGCAAAAAGACCTCATCGACCACGAAAATCATTTTGAAACATAAATTAACTTGATACATGTATGTTTCTAGCTGTTTCTGGAGGAGTTAAATCATACCATATGAAGAAAAGGAACAGACTAAATAGTGACAACCTTTTTGAGGATTCAAGTATTGATCCTATTTTGTACACAACCAAATAGCCACACCTCTTGAAACAAAGGCGGGTTTTTTTTCAAATAAACTATACATTATCCTATATCTTTAACACCCTTAAGATACCACTTCATTATTTGCCACATCAACATAGACATGATGCCCTTATCATCAATTTTTGGGGAAGATCATTTTTTTTGTTGCACCGTGCATTCAAATGGGAATCCTGTATAGGGGTAAAAAAGCTGACTACTTGATAAAAAAGACTGTAGCTCACATCAGCCTATACTATATATATTGGAACTCTAATCTTTGCAGCCAAAATTAAAAGATAATGAATAGGCTTTGTCAACGATGATACCACATATACTTAGATATATTTGTTTATTTAAAACCTCAAAATGGGCGGACACAATCTGTGTCAAAGTACATTTTTTGACATCACCCTGAGTGAAAACGTAATTTGTTAACACGACAAGGCACCCCCCCCCCCACCCCGCAAAAAAAATATCTGTTAGCCCAGGTGATCGGTCGCACAACATGCAGAATGGCCACCAAGGATTAAAGGTAACACTACAGAATATCCAAGCATGCTCTTCTAGAGCTAGCTCTAGCGCAATTATTGTGCATGCTCCTATTCATCACACGGGGCACACCTCCCATCTTGGAAATTGCTATTATTTTTTTAAAGAGGTCTTTGGGTAAAATTTGGCCCATTTTTCTAAAAATAGGTTTGGGTTTAAAAGATTTCAAATTGTTCGAAAAAAATGGGAGTCTTTGGATGATGATGGTAATTTTCAATAATACGGCCTGGGTTACAATGATGCTGGGTGAAAAAACCATACCTATAGCCTAAAAACGTCAACCTAAATGGAACAACCCCCCCAACCCTGTGTAACACAAGCCCTTGACATGTTACACAGATCCACACCCACTTAGGTCCATAAGTGTGCGGCCTCAATCAGGCGCCCTTAATACGAATATGGCCCAATGGCGTAGGCAGCAGTTCTAGGAAGGAAAACGTGTTCAGTAGGGGAAATCCGCCCGGTCAGGGGAAATTTCGTCCCGACTGATTTTTCATGATTTCCCAAACAAAAATTTCCTGATTGAACCGGACCTCGACTTCTAATTCTTTCCAAGAGACATCCCTGATTTCCACTCCCTTTTTTGAACACCCCGTTGAGTTGACCACATTTACCCTCCGACCCAGATACAGACACTGGGGTTCTTTGGGAGTGCCATCGCTAGTTCCTTGGCTTGCACATAATTTTGGCAGTAATGTTAACCTGGCTTCATAGCTCATAGTTGTCGATGGCGGTCGGCCTAAAAAAAACATCGACAGCTTCTTGACTTAAAGACACCAATACTAAGGCCAAACCAATAAATGATAAAAGGTACTGCGAGAAAAATATTGATATGTCTTTGAAGTTTTGCATTATAGAGACTGACGCAACCGGTTAATAAGTGACGCCGCTCCCATCAAATCACTAGCTTTGCACCGCGCGAAGCGCGGGCAACCGTCTGCTAGAATAATAAATGCCAGGAGCTTTGTTCGCCGAAATGTGTTTGTTATTGACCTGTGGTCACGGAATGCAATTATAAACGAATCATGATGTGGAAGTTTGAGAGCTATATCCATCTAACTGTATTGGCGCGTTCATTTGCGCCAAAGCAAGTTTGAGCACGTTGAAGGCCAATCAAACATCTTTCGGATTTTTTAGCGAGGGCTAAGACCCCTCCTACGTTCCACGGTGATCAAAACGAGACGCTAAGCGACTGAAATTACCTAGACTCTTCAACCATATCGGCGGGCTACTCCCCACTATAAAGTTTTAATAATTCCAGGGGCCCTGTGCAATTCACGTTCTCACGTTCTGATTGGACAAGGTGGATTGGGCAGGGCCTGTCCAGCACTAGGGTGGGTTATGATAGTAAGCTGAAAGTCCTCAAGATTATTTTAGTTTAGCATTATCTTTTAACCAAGTGCGCATCTAACCCCACAGAGACAGAGCCAGACTGGGTATCAGTCTAAGGCAGGGGAGTATGTATTGGGATTTAGTGGGACTAATTACCCAATATTAAATTTTCCCTTTTTTCCTGAAGAATACTCTTTTCAGCAGTTTTGAAGAACACGGGGTTGCCCTACGATGACAGCGAATATTCCATCAGTTCAATATAAAGTAAGTTACCACCTAACGTTTCTTTGAAAATGTCCAGTTTTAAACCACTAACTGAGAATCCCTTCTTCGATTCCAAAACTTAAGGAAGAACCCGACTACAAACGAAAATATAATAAACAATATACACTCATAAAATAATTATTGACCCTATTCGAGTGGTTGCATAGAAAACCAGAAATAAAATTAACCGTAACACTGAATTAAAACCATCTAGTATGACATGTAGCTATTGTAAAAGATAAAAAATCGCGCTAGTGTATAATTAACGTGTTTATGCGATCGACTACCGGCAAACGTTTGCGTCCTCATGCCATAAGGAATACACATTATGAAAGCATCATTATGAAGATGGCATGACGTTACTGTGTCGTCCGTATCGCATAACACAATACATATCTATTCTACACTATCGCGAATTTCAATAGCGCATGGTCAGACACAATGTTTTTAATTCATGTTTATGGTTAATATAATATTCCCTTTTTCCCGCATGAAAACACTTACCTACTCCATATGTATCCAACAGTCCAGAAGAAAGCGCTACAAGTACGTATAACGACAATTGCGTAATAACATCTCCATATTTCCCACCAATGCATGCAACTTAAAGTTAATTTCACCCCGGTAAACTTTTATTTTTAACAGTTTCTGAAGCATGCAATCTATCCACTACATAAGAGTATTTGAAAACAGCTTATCAACAAATGTAGTTTCGATATTGTTGTATCATTATTTTTTCAAATAAAAAGATAATTAAGTAATTCAAAATTGATATAAGCGTCATCAGTAACATTTTTTCAATAATTAAATTTCGACACAGGAAATCCAAAATTTTGACACATAGAATTTGTTTTATAATGTTTTGTTTGGGAATCAGATCTGAAATGTGTATCCTTTCTCAAAACTTCGAGAATCAGCACCTAAGAGGATTTTGGTAAATTCTTTTGGTATTTCTGTATAATATTTTGTGACGTATGTACGTACTTATACGTAAACGTACCGTACGCTATCCATCTGCAACTGTTCCAATATTGTTTTTATAGCGTATAATTGTATAGTGATTCTTTGATTAAGATTCTCACTTTAAGCTTTTTGGCTGGAAAGAGGCAGCAGAGCAAATAGCATTGCAATGCGCTCCCCGTGGCATCATCCGTGGATCCTTGTACGATTACTGCACCTGATCCACATACTGGATAATCCACAACCTATACAAATGCGCATTTAATCACTTGCCAGTTGTTACTTATTCAAATTACCAACATCCTTATAATAAGACTTCACAACTAGTATTAAATCATCACCCAATGCCTTGTCCAATAGTTAAAAATAGGTATTGCCCCCCACTAATCATCATTGCCCTAAACATCGCCTAAAATGATCCAATGGGTGCTCCCATAAATGACATCATCTACATTGCAATATCTCGAATCTAACTCTATTTTGCAATCTTGCTAATATCATTGTAAATTGCCAGGCTATTTATAAGCACTACCACTCATCTAACCACACGATATCTCAAGCATAAACCAAGGCTTACTGTATTTTGGAAAACGAACACGAAACTAAACTCCCATTGGATTACAAGCAACGCTTATTTCCGTCCTGCCTGCTTACCGTTGTCTTAACGGATAAAGCGTGTAATCCATGTTTCGTTTCGTTTCGTCGTTTCGCAAAATACATACTCACAAGCCCATAAACAATACCTGATCTCAATATAGCGCCTAGGGGACATTCCATTTTCTCCCACTTCCCATCCATCATCAACCTTTTCCCGTGAGATACCACTTTATTTGACATAAACATAGGACATGCCTATCATCATTTTGGGAAGTTATTTGTTTAGTGGCACCGTGCATAAAATGGGAATCGGGTTAGAGGGTAAGCTGACTACTTGATTCAAAAGACTGAAACTCAGCCTATACTTATCAGATTGGGCAAATTATCTTGCAGCAAATTAAAGATAATGAAATAGGCTTTCCGCGATGATACCACTATTTAGTATATGTATTTAAAAATTCAAAATGGCGGACACAATCTGGGTCAAGTTTTTTTGACTCACCTGTAGTGAAAAGTGAATTTGTAACAACGAAAAGGCACCCCCCCCCACACCCCGAACAAATAAGTCTGGTGCGGTGTCGCCACATTGCAGAATGGCACCAGGAGTTAAAGGTAGACTTACAGAATGCCACGTCTCTCTATAGCTCTGCGCAAATTATTGCTCCTTTCCCGGGGGCACTCCCATCTTGGAAATTGCTAATTTTTTTTTTTAAGAGGCGTCTTGGGTGAAAATTTGGCAACCATTTCTAAGAAGTATAGGTATTGGGGTAAAGATTTCAAAAATTGTCGAAAAAAATGGGAGTCTTGGGATTGATGATGGTAAATTTCAATAATAACAGGGCATTGGGTGACAATGATGCTGGGTGAAAACAACCAAATATGCCTAAAAACGTCCCTAGGAACTCCCCCTCCCCCGTGTAACCCCTTGGACAGTAGCAAAGATCCCATCTAGGGCCTATAAGTGATGGCCTCTCGGCGCTTAGAGATGGCCCAATGGCGTAGGCAGCAGTTCTAGGGAGGAAAAAACGTGTTCAGGGGAAATCAGCCCGGTCAGGGGACAATTCGTCCCGACGATTTTTCATGATTTCCCAACAAACAAATTTCCTGATTGTCCGGACCTACAGGACTTCTTCCAAAGAGAGCTTTCCCCTGATTCCCTTTTGGAACACCGTTGAGTTGCCCTTACCCTCCGACCCCAGATACGACACTGGGGTTCTTTGGGAGTGCATGCGAGTTCCTTGGCTGCACATAAAGTTTTGCAGTAAGTTCACCTGGCTTCAGAGATCATGTTGAGATGGGCGCCTAAACTCGACAGCCTTGGACTTAACACATACTAAGGCAAACAAATAAATGAGAAAAGTTGGAGAAAAATATTGTATGTCTTTGAAGTTTGGCATTATAGAAGACTGATCAACCGGTTAGTGACAGCTCCCATTCAAATCAGCTGCGGTTGCCCGCGCGAAGGCAGGGCAACGCTAGGTAATAATAAATGCCAGGAGCGTTGTTGCCGTAATGGTTGCTTATTGAACTGGTGTCCGTAATGCATTGATAAACGCAGTGATGTGGAGTTGAGAGAGTTCTCCAAGATGGCGTGGCGCGTTCATTTGCGCCAAAGCAAGTTTGAGACGTTGATGGCCATCTTCAACATCGTTCGGATTTTTTAGGCGGGGATAGACCCTCCGAGGGTCCACGGTGATGAAACGCTAAGCGACTGAATTACTAGACTCTTCAACCCATCGGCGGGCTACTCCCCACTTAGTGTTAATTCCAGGGGCCCTGTGTAATTCACGCTCTGTGGACAGGTTGGTTGGCAGGACTGTCCAACTTGGGGGTAAAGCTGAAAAGTCCTCAAGTTATTTAGTTTAGCATATCTTTTAACCAAGATGCGCTCTTAAACCAGAGACCGAAGGCCGAGACTGGGTACAGTCTAGGCCGGGTGAGTATAGATTTGGGGATGTTGTGGGAAGATCAGATATAAAGTTCCCTTTTTCATAAGATAACTCTGTTCAGCAGTTGAAGACGACGGGGTGCCCTCGATGACGCTAATATTCCACAGTTCAATTAAAGTATTACCACTAACTTCTCTTTGGAAAATGTCCATTTTAGAACCACTAACTGGAATCCCTTCTTGATTCCAAACCTTAAGGAGATACCCGTACAACTAAATAATATAAACATAACACTATAAAATAATTATTGACCATATTTCGAGTGGTTTCATAGAAAACCAGAATTTATTAACCACAACAATGAATTAAAACCATCTAGTATGACCATGTGCTATTTAAAAATCGCGCTAGTGTATAACGTGTATGCGATACGACCGGCACGTGTGGGGGGGGCGGGTCATCATCCATAGGAAATACACTTATGAAAGCATCATGTATGAAGATGCATGACGCTAATGTGTCGTCCGTATCGCATACAACAGAATACATATCTCATATACACTATCGCGAAATTCAAATAGCGCATGGTCAGACAAATGTTTTATAATTCATTTTTATGGTTAGTATAATAATTCCGTTTTCCCATGAAACTACTCCATATGTGTCAAACAGTCCCAAAGAAGCGTACAAGTAGGTATACGTACAAGTGCGTATACATACGTCATAATTTCCCACAAGGCCAATGCAACTTTTAAAGTTAATTTCACCCGGATCAGTATATTTTTACAGTTCTGAAGCTGCAATCTTCAATACATAAGATTTTTAAGCCTTATCACTAAAATTTATGTGCGGATTTTTGATATCTTTTTTTTTTCAATAAAAGATATTAATTATTAAAGAAAATTGATATGACGTCATCATAAGCATTTTTTTCAATAATTAAATTTTCGACACTGAAATCAAAATTTTGACCACGATAATTTTTTATAATGTGTGTTTTGGGAATCAGTTTCTGAAATTTGTATCCTTTCTCAAAACTGAGAATCCCAAGAGATTTTGGTAAAATTCTTTTAGTATGTCTTTATAATTTTTGTGACTGTATGTACGTACTTGTACGTATACGTAACAGAGACGCTATCAGCTGCACTGGCCAATATTGGTTTTTATATCGTATATTGTATAAGTTATTCTTGGTTAAGATTCTCCTTTAAGCTTTTTGGCTTGGAAGAGGGCAGCAGACAAATAGCTTGCACATGCATCTCCTGTGGCCACTATCATTGGATTCCCGGTACGATGTACTGGCACTTATCCACATCCTACTGGAGATCCACAACTAGACAAATGGCAAATTTAAACTACTGGCCGAAGTTTTAACGTGCCAACTCCTTATATAAAGCACTTCACAACTAGTATTTCCCAATATTTAAAATAGGTATTGCCACTTCATCATGCATAAACATATCCTAACATGGTCCAATTGGGGGTGTCACATAAATGACATCATCTACATTGCATCATCTCGGGATCTACTTATTTTGCAATCTTGCTTAATATCTTGGAAAATTCCAGGCTATTTATAGTACTTAGCTCATCTAACACGACTATCTAAAGCAAAACAAGGCTTACTGTTTTTGCGAAACGGAAACGAAACAGAACTCCCATTGGATTACACTGCTTTATTCCGTCATGCCTGCACTTACCGTGCTTAACGGAATAAGCGTGTATCTCAATGTGGACTCTGTTTCGTTTCGTTTCGTTAAATACAGTAAGCCCATAAACAATAGCCTGACTCAATATAGCGCTAGGGGAATTCCATTTCCCACTTCCATAATCACTTTCCCGTGGAAATCTTTCCTCAAGCAAAATATAGAATACAATTTTTGTTTTTTTTATTTTAATCACACGAAGAGGATACAAAAACAATCTTCCTTGCGTCGATCGCCCGTTATCAAATCACTGCTAATCTCACAAAACTTGGTCCATTTATGTCACCGGCTGTTCTCTTTATCCCAATACGACGCTCCACGTTAAGTATGTGTCGCACTGCATTTGCCTAGTGCAGAAAACTGTAATTTGTTCCACTTCCTCATCAAATGATTTCTATTAATCGCTGCCATACTTATTGTTTCACACAACAAATGCAATTTAACTACTGGCCCAAGTTTATTAACTTGGTCCAACTCCTTTATAAGCACTTCACAACTAGTAGTTCCCAATATTTAAAATAGGTATGGCCACTTCATCATTCAAACATAGCCTAACAATGTCCAATTGGGTGTCCATAAATGACATCACTCTACAGTGCATCAATCTCTGTATCTCCTATTTTGCAATCTTGCTTAATATCTGAAAATTCCAGCTATTTTAGTACTTAGCTCATCTAACATAATCTAAAGCATAACAGGCTTACTGTCTTGCGAAAGGAAACGAAACAGAACTCCCATTGATTACACCTTTATTCGCGTCATGCATGCATACCTTGGCTTAACTGAATAATCGTTTATCCCAATGGGAGGCTCTGTTTCGTTTCGGTTCGCAAAATACAGTAAGCCCATAAACAATACCTGATCTCAATATAGCGCTAGGGGAATTCCATTTCCCCTTCCATAATCAACTTTTCCCGTGAGAAATCTTTCCTCAAGCAAAATATAGAAATACAATTATATTTTCATCACAAGATAGAGAGACAAAAACAATCTTCACTTGCCGTCCGATTCGCTCTCGTTATCAAAATCATCTGCTAATCTCACCAAAACTTTGTCAATTTTAATGTCACCGATGTTCTCTTTAATCCCAATACGACTCTCCACGTTAATATCGTGTCGCCGGCATTTGCTAGTCCCCATAACTGTAATTTGTTCCACTGGCTCATCAAATGATTTCTTAAACTCGCTGCCATACTTTTGTTTTCACACTAGACAAATGGCAATTTACAAACTACTTGCCAAGTTTTTTAAACCTTGCCACTCCTTATATAAAGCACTTCACCACTAGTAGTTCCCAATATTTAAAATAGGTATTGCATCTATCATCATTCATAAACATAGCCTAACAATGTCCAATTGGGTGTCACATAAATGCCATCATCACATGGCATCATCTCGAATCTCGGGATCTACTTATTTTGCAATCTTGCTTAATATCTTGGAAAATTCCAGGCTATTTATAGTACTTAGTCTCATCTAGCACGAATCTAAAGCATAAACCAGACTTACTGTATTTTTGCGAACCGAAACGAAACGAACTCATTGGATTACACGGACTGTTTTCCGTCATGCATGCCTACCAGGCTTTAAGGAAAAAGCGTGTAATCCAATGTGAGCTCTGTTTCGTTTCGTTTCGCAAAATCCAGTCAGCCAGAACATACCTGATCTCAATAGCGCTACTGGAATCCATTTGTCCCACTTCCATAATCAACTTTTCCCGTGAGAATCTTTCCTCCTCACGCAAAATTAGAAATCAATTATATTTTAACCAACAAGATAGGGATACAAAACAAATCTTCACTTGCTCCGATTCGCTCTCGTATCAAAATCATCTACTTCTAATCTCAACAAAACTTGGTCCATTTTTATGTCACCGATGTTCTCTTTATCCCAATACGAGCTCTCCACGTTAAGTATGTGTCGCATCTGCATTTGCCTAGTCAGAAACTGTATTTTGGTTTCCACTTTGCTCATCAAATGATTCTTAATCGCTGCCATACTTATTGTTTCTAGAAATAGTCCCTTTCATGAGGGCCCATATTACCTCTTCAGGGTTTAAGTCACTGTGGTATAGGGAGTCAACGTACAATTTTCATGCCGTAATTTTAGCGAGAATCTCAATTTTATATTTTTGAGCTCGGGTTTCAGTTTGCTTGATGACATTGTCCAGTCCTTTTTTCGTATACTTGGCGGAAATGCGATATTCAGGCTTTCAACCATTTTTCTAGCATTTCTGATTTTTTGCCATGGGTGTCGGACGTTTCTCAACTTTGACGTTCATGATTAGCTTGCATTATATAGTATTATAATGGACTCTTTAGGATGTTTGGACGCGACTCTTTCCATCCATTCTTGGAAATGTTCAGGGTCCATCTCGTTATGATAATCTCCCTGATGCGTTTTAGCAACATAGCTGAGTTTGGCTCCCGGAACAAAGCCATCAACACTTCGCACTTCGAGCATGCAGAATTACTACCCGCTGTCCTTTCCCCAGTGGTGTTGGGAACCCACCATTTTCCATCGTTGTCAAGGTGTGACTGGTGTTAATCCATGTTTCGGCGAGATATGATTTGTTAAGGTTCTTTCAATTTTGCGTAGATATTGATGTCGCGGCAAAACAATTTCGGATCTTTCGATCATGAACTTTCTGTCATTCTTTTCAACAGTTTTCAGAGACTCGTTCTCCCACAAGTGAAATTATTATATTGACGAAGACTGATCAACAGTTTATCTAATGTGGGAAATTCCTTCCTCTGGTAGAATTGATGCACTTAACGAATGATTGCTTCCCTGTTAAAATTACCAATGTTTAGTTTATTTGCAGGGTATCTTCTGTCAACCCTGTGAAAGCAGATATAGTCCGGTAGGAGCCATAGTCCGGGGCTCCATAGACGATAACGGAATAAAGCGTGAAACTAATGTTGCGTAAAGAGTCAACTGAATCGATTGCCCTATTCACCACTGTTCCCGGACTATGAGTACGCCGTTGCTCTGGCTATTGCTGTGGCAGTATCCGTTCTCTCCATTACATTATGTAACAAGATAGGATTCCCTTCCAACTTTAAATTTCTTTTAAAGGTTTTTAAGCTTGAAACAACGCCACGGATATCAGTTGTGGCTGCCATGATTGAAGGGACGTCGTTGTACGTGGATGATTGTAAAATTATTTGAAATCAATTACAGAACCACGTGTCTCGTGGACGATATTAAATTTAATGGAGTTTACTATTCTAAGTGGAAATATTGGACTGCATTAATTTGTGACACTTGCCGGTGATTTTTTATGAGGCCTAGATACCTGTACAAGAAAAGTCCCGGGTGCAAAGCCGTCTTTCATCCATGCTTTTGAAACATATTCGATCGTTGTCAATCAGGGCTACAGCTTAGTCCGAGTACTAACTATAAAATGTGCCGTACTAAATGCAAATGCATCTTGTATACATGTACTAGTATAGAGAGACATTCACATTTTTGACACTGTACAGGATTAAAATTAATAAGTGATTTATCTGGGATAAAATGTGTCTAAATACGATTTTAACCCAGCACACCCTCCTCAATTTCAACCTTCTACCTCTCTAAAATGGAAGATAGCCAATTATTTATAGTTACTCCAGGCGAATGTGAGACTATCTTATACATTGTATTTTGCACAGGTAGAGAAGGACGCTATTTCCCTACATAGGCGGCCTCCCGTAGACTGTCCATTGGTATTAGTCCATGAAGCCGAGCAATTTTCGGCATCCCGAAAGGGGACTAAACGATACTTATTATGCAGAAATCAGGAAAACATGGCCTTACCATATTAGTATGAATATATTTTAACTCATCACAAGCAATGAAATTCCACTTACGTGAAATTTTCGAGCCTCATCCGAGGAACTTCTTCGCACTGATGGATTTGGCTGGAAGACGTTTTCAGGAACTGAGTCACGTGGCCGAGATGTGATTTACAGGTCACATGACTTCATATTAGTTCTTGTAGGTCGTTGGTAGTGCGTGTCGTCCAAGGTCTTGTTCAAACTCCGGTCAAAGCCGAAATATATATGGATGCTTTTACGCCCCTCTGGAAGTGCCTTTGAGGTCAGTGTCCAGAATTTTAAAAACTGTTACTTGATCCAATCAGTTTGGTGGCAATTTTGTGGGCCCTCACAGGGGAACTTTCTCTTGATCTGTGTTCACTCTGGTACTAAGTGCTCTTTCCGTGGCACCGATGTATTTAGCGGGCATTCTTGACACTGGTAATGATAGACAGTGCCTGTTTTGTCAATGGGTCTTGTTTGTCCTTGGGGGAGCCCAACATACGCGAATGGGTCACTGGTTTTTGAATGGACCGTGACACCACTCTTCCTGAATCTTGCGGTTGATGGCCTCCGAAACTCCCTGTACGTAGGGCTGGTGAGTGTTCCAGCGATCTGGAGTCGGTTGTCTTAAGGGCTTGGGATCAAGTTTCTTACTGGAGGGGGCAGACCAAGGTCCATTGAGTGTAATCGCAGAGAGGACAAAGATTTTCTTAACATGGTTCAGTTCTTTTTCCAGGCGTTCATTATCCGAGGAAGTTTGCACGATGAGTTAAGGCGTATGGACACCCAATTTATGTTCCAAGGGTTGGTGGATATGGAAGTTCAATATGATCGTTTGCGTGCTATCCTATTACACACTGACGAGAGAGTGCCAAGTGTCCAACATGGCGATAGAGTTATATGTTTCAGGTCAACTGTAAATTTTATGGACTCGTGGATTGAGTTGAGGTGGCGAGTGAAGTTGTTTACCTCCGATTTGTCCATAATGAGCATTGTGTGGTCAAATAGCGGCGCCCCAGTAGCGCGGCGGAGCGTGGAAAGACGAGAGGCCATGTGACTTTCAAAGTTCTCATAAAAAATGTTGGCGATTGATGGGCTTACGGCGTCCCATAGCTGCACCTTAACGTTGCACATAGTATTTACCATCGTAAACGAACTATGTTGTTTTAAGCACACACTTAGGAGATCGGACTTGTTCAGGGCTGAGATCCGTTCTCGACTCAAGAGTTTCATCAGTTGAGAGGAGCTCCTTAACAATCGAAAGACTTTTATCCACCGGAACACAAGTAAATAATGCCGAGACATCATAAGAGGACTAAGCATCGTTGGGACTGAGGGTGAACTTGGACAGTTTATTCACCAAATCATGACTGTTCTGTAAGTGTCTTTCAGTTTTTCCAACAATGGGGCCAAAATGCCGCCATATAATTGGCAGTGTCATAAGTGATGGAACCTCGGCTCGCCACTATAGGTCTTAAGGGGCAAGACAGTTATGCACTTTGTAGGCCGTAACACTTGGGCACACCCCAGGTGAGTCGTAGGATATAACTGTGTGTATAAACTCAATACAATAACCCTTCATCTTTGAAGGGAGCTCTCAGTTTATCCATAACTTTAGTCGTATTTGGCTGTAGGATCTTTCTTAACTTGAGAATAGGTCTTATCATCCGTCAAAAGGTCATAGGCCTTCTCCTAAAGTGCTGGTGTGTAGAATCACAGTAGATCTACCGTGGTCGCAGGGAGAAAGGTAATAGTCTCATCAGGATGTGAGATCACGAAGTGCAGCTCGCTCCTGTTTAGTAACATTACTTTCCGGGATTTTGCATTCTCTAAAGGATTGTCACACAGTCTAATATAAGACGCGCAGCCTCGTCAAGAATCGGTAAACGATAAGCTAACCGCGCTATCAATGCCGTGATGAATTCGACAACCGGGATGCGAGTTGGACTTACCGCGAAAGTTCAATCACTTTTGTAAAACGAAAGTTCCGAGTCCGTGAGAACTTTGTCAGATTATTAATGACCCATCTGTCCGTCACTTTGTTTCTCTCCTGAGCGGGACTGGTACTATAGGAACATGTTTGCTGTCCTTTTTAGTCTGTGTATCATTCGACGAACACGTTGGAATTTGAGTTGTTGTCTTGACCTGCAGATGTTCTACTCGGCGTGTACGCATGCGCGGCCCCAGTTCTTTAATTCCGTGTAAAATCCACGGTACTTCACAAAATAACTGTTCGTCAGTGTTCAGGAAATTTGCGATTTGACAGAATTCAAGGTGGCATAAATCTGTCTGATCCGTTCATTAATAAATGATGTTGAGCTCTTTCTAAAATCTTGTTCGCTGAAAATCCTTTCACCGAGATTTCAATTTCAGGCGTGACCGGGGTCACTCCTGGTGTTACAATGGAGTGTAAAAATGTAAATGGTTGCGGAACCTTGCGGATTTCCTTTCAAGAAACCATTGTAGCTATAAGGAAGTTAGGGGTTAACAAGGTTACACAGGGGTTAAATTTTAAATTGCTTCAATCATGTTGAAAAGTATAACAATTATTGTCTGATCATAAGGATTCCAAAAAGGATAGTTATGTAAGCACAGTGGTGTTCTAATGAATCGTAAGGAATAGATTGCTTACCTTCTACGATGTTGATGTAACAATGCATTGCTTTAGGCAGATGCAGAATCTCCCATGAAATATATTCCACATAAATATATTCATTCGATCACCCGTAGGACATCACCTCCCCAAGTGGACGTCAACCCCAATTCACTTCCTCTTTTGTCTTACCATCGACAAGATCAACATCCCGCAGGGGGCGGGACGGGCAGGGAATCAACATCGGAGCAGGTAAGCAAGCTTCCTTACGGTCATTTAGACACCCACTGTTCTTCAGACTAATCAGGAATCTGCTACTTCAATCCGATGTTGATGTTACAAATTGCATAAACATCGCCAGATTAGCACAGGTACTAGGATGCGGTGCAGGATGCAAAACGTCACATCCGGATTGCTCCGGTCTGGGGGTACCGAGAGCAAAACACAGGGAGCTGGTGATTCCGTTGCGACGCGGAGAGATCTATCGACGGGTAATAGATCCTGTCGAAGATCATCTGGACGACCAGTGGGGCTAGGGACCATTCTTCGGGGCCGGCCAGTCGGCCCCGAGATATGAGCTATGGGGGATGAGCCACAGTAACAGGTGCAGCACTAGGGCTGAACCACGCTACCCGCTGCAACCGGAGCTCTATGCTGCGACGGTACCTGCGGGAACAAGGTGCGTCGACCCCGGATGCACCCCCGCCCACGGCCCCGACAGGCCCGGGCGGGAGGTGTAAGCCGGTATGGGAAAGAGCGGATTCTGTTACCCTGTGGGCCAAAAAGATTGGCCGGAGGGTAAGCAGAATACCCCGGGTTCATCCCAAGAAACCCGGATTGCAGATCCACCACGAGGACGGATGTACAGCGCCAGCGAACCCCGGCGGCGGCGAGGGCCAACCCAGTTGGCCACGGCCGGAGCCACGGGTCCCCCGCGTCATGCACACTGCACCCCCCCCCCCCTTTTGCCAAGGCCAAACCAACGGGGTTGGATGGCACGGCATGCAGAGGCTGGGCGACGGGAGGGAAGCTGCCTTGGGCTACGGGCCCTGGCGCTGCCTCAACCACCGATGGTCCGCCCCGGAACGACTGCCCCCCCGGAAGGCTTGGTATTCCCAAAGAATGAGCATATGTAACCGTGATAGGGCATTGTTCCGGGCATCGACCTGCAAATCCCCGATGAATGGGCCATGTTTGGCTAATCCTAATCTGATTAGAATTATGCCAAGGCCCAGTCGTGGGCCTTGTTGAAGCACGCGGAGTGCTAACAACGGGAGCCGTCGCCACGAGACGCTGTCCCTGGGACAGCGTCACGGGCGGCGGACCCACACGCGACACACTACCACGCGAGGTGACCGTGGACGCCGTAACGGTGGTAGCCGTCATCGGTAGTAGTGGGAAATAAGACGATCGATATGAACGTGGCGGCAGTGCCACGCTCTACGCTTTAGTCAGATCTATGGGTTGAAATTATGCGGGTTTGTATGTTGACAAACCCGACGCAAAGTCAAGGTATAAAGACCTTAAAATACCGACTTCGCAAACGAAAATGACAAAACTACAGTCCCAGGGACGTAATAAATGACATTTAACAGATTTACACAATGTTCAGGACTACACTATAGCTAAATCTGACCAAAAATTCGACAAATTACGGGAGCTAATCATAACGTTACCGCACTTGTCGAACCCAAGACGAAAGAGGAAGTGGAATTGTTGGGTATGACGTCACTTGGGGAGGTGTGTCCATACAGGTGATCGATCGAAATGATATATTTATGGGGGAATATTATTTTCATGGGAGGTTCTGCATTTGCCTAAAGACAATGCAATTTGGTACATCAACATCGGATTGAAAGGTAGCAGATTCCTGTATGAGTCTGTACTAACTACAGCCCTAAGTTTTGGGGTCATAGGCTAAAAACAGCAAAAAATCAATTAAAAAAGGGTCATTTCAGTTGTACAGGGGTCAAATTTCCCAAAAGTTGCCTCCGATTGGAAAAATATGGTGACATATTAAGGTGAGCTAATAGGATTAAAATAAGGAATAGTTTGACTGTCTAAAATGCTTAGTTACCAATGTAAGAGGCAACAAAGGTCCATTGTATTCAAAATAGGGCTTGACCTAGGCCTTGATTTCTCCCTTTTTGGTAAGTAAGCATTTAAAACACTAAAAAATATTTGAATCCTATGAGCTCCATCAATCATTTGCACCCTTTTTTTACCAAATTGGAGCAACTTTAAAAATTGACCCCTGTACAACTGAAATTTAACCTTTTGACCTGTTTTGCTGTTTTTAAACTTCCAAAACTTTGGGTTGCAGATAGTACAAACTATGCCTTTTTGGAATCCTTATGGTTGGACAAATGATGTGGCATACTTTTCACCATGCGCGGATCATTTTAAAATGTTGACCTCTGTGTAACCCTACATGGTTTTAGATATTCCAGAAATGCTATCGTGCATTTTTTGTGTAGAGGATAGTGTACTGAGGCTGAATAATAAGTATCGTTTTGTTCCCTTTCAGGATACTAATTTGGCTAAAATTTCCTGATGGCTTAAGGACTATATGGGCCATTTTCGACAAAGTTGTCTCGTTCCTTAAATCATGCCAAAAAATACAGCAAGAGAAACAAAAGTAGTCCACTCGCGTGGCTGTAGCATGTGATTTCTGAAATTATACAGGCTGATTCAAAACGATGTTTACTCATTTTTGTTGTGGTTTAGTAAAAATCTAAAAGTATCGGTAAAGTAATAGATCATTGTTGAAAGCAATTTCTGAGGATCAAAATTAAAAAAACCTTCTATTTAAGTTGTTATATAAAATTTCAGATCATTTGTGCACAAGGCTCATTTGTTTGTGTTTAATTTCTTTTCTGACATTGGCATCCATGTCAACATGTTTCAAATGTTGATATTATTTTTAATCAATTGTAATGAAGACAAAGCTTTGTCAGGAACAAATGCCACCATGTCCTACCGTGCTTGATCATTCGTTTCAGCTCATCCAAATAGAGGTTATTGTACACATATACTTCAAATTCCAGTGCTTCAAACTGCTTCTTTAGATGCCTAGCATCTACATCAGATCCAGATCTTCGGCCCAATCTCAAGCGAGCATCGAAGATGTCGTTGTTAAAGATAAGAGCCAATCCTCTTCGTGGTTTGGTCATTTCATATTTCAAACGGCCATCTCCAGATAATGCCTCGAGAAATCTATGTGATTGGAATTCAAAGACCAAATGGGAAAAAATGTTCTATATTAAACATTTTATGTTCAATATAATATTGTACACATCGTAGTATTTTTAGAAAGTAGATAAGTGATTTCGCGGGTACAATATTCCAAGAAGTGAAATATTCAGGTTGTTAAATGTGGCTTCAAACTGTATGGGTTTAATGTTATCAATATAGGACGAAACATAAGAATTCGGCGGGATACGTAGCAGTAACCCTATTTTGTGAGCACGTTGCGTCAAAATTTTGAGCACACAAATAAAAAGAGAATCAATTAAAACATGGTTTTGAAAGCAACCTTTAAACCAATGAACACCAATTATGTAGCAGCATTGGTGTTATTATAAAAATTAGAGTGTCTAAATGTGCAGAACAAAAAAGCAGGTGACATTTTTCTTACGTGGGGATTTTATTTCAACTGAAATATGGTATATCCACACCTACACCGACAATGTAGCTATATTATCAAGTACATTGTAATTGAATCGTTAAGATAAAATGTACTCTTAAAAATGTATACTCTGGGTAAAGTGTTGTATTTTTACTTTATTACAGACTTTTACTCTAACCTAAAATATATAGAATGATCCTTTTTAATAAGATAAATTTCTTAATACGTACCCTTTAAAGTTAAAGAGGGATGGTCTCATGTTCATATCGGTCGAAACTCGACTTTGAACTCGAGGCAAGCAATTGTCCTCATCTGACCCTAGTGTGTCTGTCTCCTCACTAACATCAGAAAGAAATCTCTCCGATCGACTTTGAGGCAAACGGAATGACTCCTTCAGAAAACAGTTTTCCGTTGTACATCTGCTATGGGAATCATTTTGCACTAGGGATCTCGTATTAGCAGCAAATTCCTCGAAGGAAGTTTGCTCTAGAGACGCTGAACACGTTTTATAATTGGCGTTCACTTCCGAATTTTGCCTTTTCCCATCTTCTGTCGTTGTTGACATCTTAGATGACGGGTCTGTATTTCCTGGTCAATAAACTCTAAATGTATTGAAAATAAACAAAGTATGTTAGAAACATCTATCTTTCCTTCGTTACTTTTAAAAATAATTACTGTTGAATATACTCTTAGCTCTAAAAGTATCATTGGTTTATTATGCATACTTTAAACTTTGAAATAAAATTTTTAAAATTACATCACGTGAGTGCAATAAAGTTAATTAATTAGACCTAATTAGGTCTAGAGCGCCATGTTCCCATCCACTGGAACTTTGTTGATTTCAAAGCAGATTTCGATACCATATCTGGCTCGAAGCCCTGCTTGAGATCCAGTTGAGATTAAGGCAAATTTTTGGACCTCATTCCGGACCTCATTGAAGTAACCAGCAGGCAAAGTGCGTAATTATGAACGTAAATGGCAAAATCTCCGAGTGGTTCAAGTAGATGTTAAGACGTTGGTGTCTCCTATCGCCTGATCTGTAATTTGTCATGCAAGATCTACAGCAACTGGATGCCAGTGTACGGATGGGCAAAAATCACATTAAAAACATCGTTATGCCGCTGACAACACCCTCCTTGCTGCTGTATTTGAGAAATTCCAAATTGCTATTGACAGAGTTAGACAAAACCCATTGGCGTATCAAGAATCGGAAAACTAGGGGGAAAGGAAGAGTTAAATACTGCGAGTAGTCGGCAGACTTATTCATGCAAAACTCTTTATTGAAGTAGAATTAAAGTTGTATACAGTTTCAATTTATTTCACCATATACAAAATTGTAATAAAGAAGAGACTATATGCATGATTCTAGCAGAATCTATGACGATGCGAAACTCAATTCAATGTACGCGAGGATCAAGTAAATGAAACAACCCGAGAGAATTATTAGACAGATACTATATAAAATATAAAATTCATGAAAACGACAGTACAATGATGGGGAAAAACAACATTATAGTAATGGGGAAATGTAATGGATGTTTTGGTTTAGTTTTTTTCATATACAATTTTGACACCAATGTTTTTTTCCAATACAGAATTTCATGGAGAATCTGAAAATCATGGGTGTCATTTTTTAAAATGTGTTCTTGGGGGTTTTATAAGGGGGCACAATTTGAAAACAGGGTAATTAAACAATAAAAGTGTTTAAATTGTTTTAAAATTTATACCAGTCTGTTCGGCTGCTCATAAGGTTTCTAAAAAAGGTATAGTTTGCCATATTACGACCTATTGTTTTAGTACAATAGGCTCAAGAAAGTTCAAGGTCATATTTGATAGAATGGTTCGATTTTGTTGAAACTGGTTTTAAAAATTTAAAAAATTCGTTTTCATTGGGTCCTACTAAAATAAGGAAATGTATATAGATTGTGTGTTTCACCTTTCAAAGTAAGACTTTTAGAGATATGACTGGTGGTCTCCCATAGACCCTGTGGACCATGGTCATATTTACCCTCTTAATTATTATCAAAACGTCATGACAACGCGACCTTTATATTTCGGCTTATGTACAGTAAGACAAACAATATGGCACTATTTTTAGAACAAACCGATGAATCTGAAATTTTTCCCCCAGTGTGACCTTGAACCCGTTTTACCTTGTAACTCTTGTACTATAACACTCAGGTAGGGCAAACTATAGCGTTTCTGTAATCCTTGAAAAGGTACTGAACATGATGGTATACTTTAAACGCATTTTGTCCCCTTTTATATTTTGTCCCCCTGTATAACCTGTAAACCTTTCCCTCGAATTCATCCAAGAACAATTTTAAAAAATGACACCCATGATTTTTGGATTCCTCATACAATTTTGATTTAGAAAAACTTGATTGCAAGATTGTATATGAATTTTCAGCAAATACAGTCACATGTACTACTAGCAAAGCTCGATATAAGTTCACCCGGTAAAAGTTGCATATATTCTATAAGTGTGTGTGCAAGACAATATAGTCCGGATCAAAGCAAAAAGTGCAATACAAGACCAACAAAGCTAGACAAGACATTTGCCAGGAGTGTATAATAGTACTGTACATAGAATAAGTCAGCCGGTAATGTGATAAGAGATGTCTTATGATTTGTCTTGAAAATGCTAGCAAAATTCCTAGCTAGCAAGCACTGTAGAAAATTTTCCGTAAATTTACGAAATTTCTGCAGCATTATTTCCAGACTTTTTTAAGGTAAATTTACAGATTTTCTGTCAATTAACGGAATTTGAAAGTATTTTACAGAAATTTGTCGTCATATTATGGAAAAAAATTGTCTTTTTTACAGAATTTTTTCCGTAATTTAAAATTACGAAGAAAAAAAAGTCCGGAAATATTGCTGCCAGAATTTTGAAATATTTCCGTAAATAACATTTTGTATGTTTTTTGTTTTTTATATTTATTGTTTTCTAAAACAGATTTTCCGTAAATTTGTTTTCTTAATTAACGGAATTTCTAACAGTGTGGTGGCGTAAAAGGTTATGTGAACTAATTGAACGTGTTGGTTGATAACATGCCATTTAATTCTGTTTTGGCGCCATGCTTTCCGATTCGGACACGCCCACGAGCCTGTAGATGAAAATCTTCCACATGCATTGCTTCCTCTGGAGCCCTTGCCCAGGTTGTCATGTGAATCGCCAGAGATGAAACACTCTTAAAATGGCAAGCTTGTGACATACTGTCAATTCAGCCATGTTTCATCACCAACGATTCACATCAGTCCGCACAAAAAACCTCCATTGGAAGCAACGGCATTGTGGGAAGCTCACTGAGTCTTCTCTTCTGTATAGGGCACCTCACGGGAGGTTGGTCGCTAGTTTACATGGTCCGACCTGCCCCCATGCAGACAATATAAGGAATGACCTGCATAAAACATCTGAAACCCCCTGGCGAACCAGGCGCACACATGCATTCTCCGCTGGTGGATGACCCACAGGGCAAAGAACAAAAAACAAAAACAAACCCTGCACGAATCCTCATTGGGCAGGAATCCCCCATGCACTTGCTGTCCCTGAACATGTTCAAAGCATTATTGCAATGTACCGGTATGTTCAGGGGGGATTGCACTTTCAGTCCTAATATCATTTCTTCGTCTAATTCCAGATAGCTTTCCCTTTTGTCGAAAACACATAGTCTAATACCCCACATACTCTAATTTCACTTTGTCTATTAACCATTTAGACTAAATTTTGTCTTCTAATCACCCACCTCGGCTATACCATTTTCGTATAATGCCCGTTGGTATACTCACTACGTTGTCTGCACCCATTTCGTCTAATGCATTTCGTCTACTTCCCATTTGGTATAATCATCAGATGTCTAAGGCCATTTCGTTACGCCCATTTGTCTAATACACCAGCGTTGGTCTAAACCCATTTCGTCTAATGCCTTTCGTTACTACTGCCTTTGGTCTAATCTCAGATTGTCTAAAACCATTTCGTCTAATTTCCTTTCGTCTACTGCACTTGGTCTAATCCCAGATTGTCTACAATTTCGACTAATGCCAGTTGGTCTAATGCCCAGTTGTTCTAATGCCCATTTCGTCTCACTCCTCAAATTTGGGCCTAATGCAAGTGTATAACAAGGGCCCATCTAAGGTAATAATACAGTAAGATCATCATAGTTGCACATAAAAATTAAATTAACAAACTAACCTACTGTTACAAGTCCACGGAGAGCCCAAAAGACCTTAAAAAAAAGCTTATTCATTGGGTCCTTAAGCAAGGAAAATACAAAACGAGGGAAGCAGCAGACAGGCATGACGAACAAACCAGCAGATGAGAAAACACCCAATGTACACCACGATGCAAAAAATTACTAATTTAAGACCTAGTATCGGCGTTCAGCTTCAGCCATCCTAGCTGGCCTAGCTTGTTCAGAAAGATGCTCCTTTCTGTTGCTCATGGCCTGAAAAAAATATGTTTTGGGTGGGTCGAATCTCTGAAAAAATAGACCTTTTACGGATACCCCGTAGTAGATCTCGTTCGGCTCCCAAATATTCAGGTACTTAGTTTCATGCATAACAGACTGTGCGCATTATAGGCCAAGAACAAACAAACAAAAAACAAAACAAAAACAATTTGTCTCAGAAGAACGCGCGCAATTGCTTTACAATTGTGTTTTTTTGGCGCATCACATTATTATTATTATTTATTATCATTATTATTAATTTAATGTTACTCACTGGAACATCTTTAAAAAATACTCCAAAAGGAGGAAAGTTTTTTAGCGGCCGAAAAACATAAAATGGGTCAAAATGCAATAACATTTTCGGTGGCATTTCGCTTTTGCCTATATCATTAACCCCTGCAGTAAAGTCTAGAAAGTGAATGTTAACCACATTTGTGGAACCTACTTAAGTAGGGTTATCGTGTTTTAAACTTTTAGTTTGCCAGCTCATGGTCCATCTTCCAACCAAAGAATCAGTGTATTAATTGACAAATTGTGGCACTGAGAGATCGGGGGGCAATCACATATGAATGGATATGGTGGAGGCTGGCAACTATCAAACCCAGGGGGCATTCGGTGACAGATGACTCAAAAAATAAGGGGTCTTTGGGTTAGGAGACCGCCACAATCCGCAAATAAGGGGTCTTTTGGGTGTTTTTTCGTCAAGAGTTTCGGGTTTTACGCGTATCAACCAATAACACTCCTCAATTTGGATTTCATGAGTTCGGAAGGTTCTACCCCTTTATATTTACAAAGCAATCCCGGAATTGGGTTCTTTTTAACAAATTAGGGGGGGGGGGTTTGTATTCAAAGGTGGATATGAATGCGTGAACAAGGAAACTCGTAAAAAGGTCCCTTTTTCCAACAGACGATTACTTGTACATTGATTGGGGTGTCCAAAAACAGCAAATATGTTTTTTCTTAACCCTAAAATTGTGATGCCGGACTTAGGTTATTCAATAAGCAGAGAGATCAAAACCATCATAAAATGGAAAGTAAAGCAAATCAAGACAATAAAGGCTGTATTTTATTATATTAATGACGCAATGCATTGCTACTTTGTTTAGGGAACAGAAGACTGACAAAAATACTCGTTTAGGGTGTTCCTCTTAGTCGGTGGAAATACTCGTTTAGGGTGCATTTTGTAAGTCCGGGTTCACGCATCAATCCACCTTTGAAGTGCCTGTGCCACCCCCCCCCCCTTCCCCCGGAATAAATTACATTTTGAAAACCTAAACAAATTATATACCGGTGTCAAATGAGATATATTCCCTAAAGAGAAGTTCTGGGATTGTGGTTCCTATGGATAGTCGTCCTTCGGACCTCATGACCCAAGGATAATAGCCCTTTTTTATTTTTATTTTTAAGATATATGCCTCTTCATATTAACCTCTCCAATTTTTCGTTGTTTACTCATTTCCTTCCAGAGTATTTACCAACAACAAACCCTTAATAATTTCCAACACTGGCATTTCCAATAATTTTTACCCTTCTTTTCCAAACATCTGCCGCAAATTGGACTTTCGCCTATTTTCTTCTCTAGAAATACCCTTTTTTTTTCCGATTCGTGGACTTTATACGTCATGGTGACGCCATAATAGGTATTTTGTACTTATTTTGGTAGCATTGGACGAAAAATAACATAACTATCCCTGGTACACAATCATAAACATCGAATCCCAAAGGGATGTGGTAACCACACGCCCGGTCCCCCACTACCCACAACCATCTTGGTAATTAAACCATGCTTAAAAAAAAGGCTTGGTACAGAGGATTAACAGGTTCTTCAACGAACAACGAGTAATATTTATGCTGCTGTAATAGCCCATTTTAATAATATGGTTCTGTTAGAAACCTTTTTGGGGTTTCATATTCTTATGACCAGTTTTGAGGATTTCATTCTTGAGGGTTCCATATATGCCGCCAGGGGGAAATGGCTAAGTCACCTTTTTTTCTTAGAGTGTAGCAACAGCATACAATTAAACTATTTTGAACTGATTAATTTAAAATCTGTAGGCCCTTTTTTGTATTGAGTATTAATTTGGTTGATGCGAGCCAGTTTAAGATAGTTATTTATACTAATTATTAAGGTTTGAAATAACTCACTTCCTACTTCCTTTGTAGCTGAACATCCAATTTTTGAGTGTTTTTATTTTATTTTTAATTTCTTTATTATTTCCTGATCTAATCAGACTAGTCATGACTAGTCATCTGAGTGAAATCTTGTTCGAATTCTTAACATTCCGCGGACTTGAACACAAATTCCCTAAGAACAGTATTTACTACAACATGGACATATTCCTACGGACTAATATGCCGTCCTCGTCGGCTTGGACATAACTCTAAGGATCGATATCATCTACCTGAACTGAACCTGGACAATAGTTCCCCAAGACTTATAGTTCACCTATAATTGGCGATACTAAGTCCCTAAGGACTTGCGTCCATGTTGGACTGGACCCTTATCCCTAAGGAACGATATTCCACCTCTGTTGCCGGTCATGGCATCAATTCTATAGTATAATGTCCACCCATCTCGGATTTAGAAACTAATCCTTTGGGATGGACACTGCCTTGGACATGTGGCAGGCCAGGGCGTGTTTTGTTTGTACTCTCCATATAGGATACCATCTACACACGCTTAAAAAACTTCAGCTTGGGCTGATTGGATACAGATGCCCATAAAGTTGTGGTAGTTTATTGCAATTCATTTCAAGCTTGTCCTTTGCGTGACAGGAAGTCTTGCTGTGGGCATCATGGATCCTATGGTACCCCTGAAGTCCATGACCTCTTTGAGTTGTGGTACAGTCTGTAGTGCAGATAGTGACGGCCATATATTCCTTGTTTTTTGGCGTTGACTAAATGGTTATTAGATCAACTGATCATTAGACAATGGGTTTAGGCAAATGGGTTTAGACTAAATGGTTCTTAGATCAAATGGTCATTAAGACAAATGGGGCTGACAAAATGTGTTTAGACTAAATTGTACTTAGACCACTGATCATTAGACGGAAAGGGTTTAGACAAAATGGGTTTACACTAAATGGTAATTAGACCAACTGATCATTAAACGAATGGGTTTAAGAGACCAATGGGTTAGACTAAATTGTTTTAACCAACTGGTAATCTTAGACTAATGGGTGTAGACCAAATGAGATTAGACGAATTGGAAACTAGCCCTATTAGATATTAGCCGAAATGGTTTTAGACCAAATGGGCAATTAAGACCATCTGGTTTAGATCAAGTGACAGTAGACTAAGTGGTTATTATGCTAAGTGGCAATTAGACCAGCTGATTTTAGACGACGCGGTTTTAGACAAGTGGTTATTAGACGAAATGGATTAGACGAAGTGATGATAGAAGACTCGTTTTACATGGGAATTATCTTAAACATGTTCACAAGGGCGCAAAATAACAGTAGCCCCCTCTACCCCAAACGAGGACATTTTTCTTGTGTGAAGGCCCTATACTTTGGAGGTAATTAATACCATAAGTTTGCAGTTGAGTGTACTTTAGGTCACTAAAATTAATCATCAGATCAGTCTCTCGTAAGCAGTTCCCTCTATAAGTTATGGTTAAGCATGTTTATTTTCTTACAGATATGGCCGAATTCGCCGAAAATAGCTAGAACCACCAACTAATCAACAACGCCGCAAAAACAAAGTCCAAGAAATGATGTGGGTTCATAAATAGGCTAATCATATCCCAAATAAACGTAGGGAGGGCTACAGAACTGATAATATTCTTTATGTGGCCTACCTAATATAATTCAATTTAATCGTAGTGGACATAGATTTGAGTGGTATCTTCTCTTTTTAATAATAAATATATTTATTTTTTTCTTGTTGTTTTGTTGTTTTGGTATTTTATTATATTATAATCTCAATTCCCATGGCCAACCAGTTAGTGAGCTTTTCATTCACCAAATGTATTTAGGAAATACAACACCCTGGTTTTTTTGGGGTATTGTACATGATACCCAGATCACACAAGGTCAGTTCATGTCAATGCATGTCTAAGTACAACCCACAGAACCGTGTCCTTGTAGATAAGAATATTGTCACTCATGGACTAATCCACAGGTACGGTCCCTGCCTTTTGAATGTATGTCTGGCAAGGTCAGTACTGAAGTTACTTGGGCGTACAAATGGGCTATTTCTCGTGCCGTACGTGTGGAAAGCACTGCTTATGACAAAAAATTATCCCAATAAATTCAATGAAGATTTATTATTAATAAAATGGTACAAACCCACAGCTTTATATATACAATTTGTGAATGTCCTACATAGGGAGAGTAATTTACCTAGAAATACCGGTGGGAGTGAAGTCAGCGATGGAGCCTTTGTACAGAGTCGAATTATTTCTCTTTTGAGATGAATACTTTGCAGGTTACAATTATTAGAAGCAGCCATACATGGCATACTGAAGATACGGAAAGCACTAAAGTCCCTCACAGAGAAAATAGTATATCATTAGGTGGGAGTGCTTTAATCTAAACCAAAATACCAGAATACTTGGATATAATATTGTCACATACTTAGTATGATAAGACCAATCAGGCACTGATTCAAAAATAAAAATTTATCCCAAAAATTTAGTATGAGTCCCATGAGATAGTAATATCATCCAATCTGATGTTCAATTAGATAACTACGTCCCTGCTGTGTCTGTTTTTAAAACATCATGAAATTGCTTTTACTAATATTAAAGTTTACGACAGGCTAAATATTTAATTTAAGTTGTTTTAAAAAGATTCTTGCGGTCGAAAGCAATAAATCTACTGCAATATTCATGCCTTATTACAGACTTACACTAACTGTTCCCTGGATGTCGCCATGTTCGGCATTGTGACGGTCGCCGGCCTTGTGACGTTGTCTGACTTTGTAATTCAATAGATAAAAACATGTGTCTAAGGAATGGTCTAGTGTACCTCCTGTCAGAAAATCGATTTATATAGTGGGCCAGTAGAAAAGCAGTAACATCGATTAAAAACTGGGGCTGATTCTTGAACAGAATATAGCTGAAAGGTTTGGTTATGGTATTCACTATCTTTCACTGGCTACTTATTTCAAGACCCACTATGGTACGATATACCATCATGATTTCAATTTTCCTGGGCCGATCAAAAATGGCTGCAATCATACGGAAGATTTATAAACGTTTTACTTTTGTATCAATAATAAAGTGTCATTTTTCTGACTGAAATGACAATCATTGAAAACAAAAAGTCTTTATTAATATGTGAAGCGCACAATATATTAGCCTGGCATTTCGGCATTTAGTGATAATTTACTACATTTAAACCAGGCTGGCCAATATCATAAGCTCATTTTAACAACAGTGATAAGTTGATCCATATTACGATCGGATATTAAACTATCAGTTTGTCGTCAGCATAGATAAACAAAAGAAAAAAAAATTTTTTGAGGAAGAGTAAACAATAATCATTAAGGTAGATTATAAACAGCAGAGGAGGGTCCCAAAATGACCCTGTGGGACTCCGCAGATACTAGTATTCATATCAGGACTCAGGGGTTATCAATTGAAACATATTGAGTTCTATGGATAAGTAACTCTTAAACCACTCGAAGGAACTACCAACGATATCATAGTGTATAGTTTATCAAGAGAATAGAGTGATTTAACGTATCGAAGGCCTTCGAGAGGTCTAAGAAAATTCCCAGTGTATGAATGTTTGTTGTCAAGTCTTGTGGCAATTTAATAGTGAAAAAGTTCGGAATTCTTCAGCAACTTTAACACACCAAACTGAGAACTACCCCCAAATTGCTTAATATGTAATCCACATTTCTTCACTGAAGACATCAAAAAACAAAACAAAAATAATATCACAATGATTGTTATAGTGTAATACTAATAACGTTCAATGTTTAGAACTTCATATCAGGTGTACGCGTCAAGTTAGCGCCCCTTTATGTTTGGTCCCATTTTAGTCCATTTTGCAGCTAGGCAAATATTGAAGGTACTATTTTTACTAGAGACCCGAAATTCTACCTTGTTTTGTTATTGTTGCAACAAGTGGCAACTAGCTGATTATATCAATAGCCACTGAAAAGTGTCTAATACCGAATCACAATTTTATAGCCTGCAAAATCACGAAAATCTCAATTCCAGACAGTTCAAGGGGCCACTTTCGACCCTCCGCAAAATTTTAATGAAAACATTAAAAAAATTCTCAGAAGATGTTACACCTGCCTTAGTTATTAGTCAGAGGAAAAAATGAAGATCTCACATTGCTTTTAAATTATGAGAAAATGGCAACCAAAGAGGATACATTAAATTATGGTCTCTGAAAAAGTTCAATTTTAGGCTGAGTCGTAAAACTTTGAGGGATTTCATAACTTTGAAACAGAATGGAATTTGACATTTTGTTCTTGTGACCTCCTCTGTAGCACTAACTAAAATGTACCGTTGCCTTGCAATTTGAGCAAAATCTAAGAGGGTGGGTTCCACACCGTGGTGTTTTGACATGGAATGACCCTAATATCAACCACTTTTCAAGAATCCTCCGTATTATTTTTTGCGGGGGAGTCGCCATCCTCCCGCACAGCGAGTCTTTTACTTTCCAACATTGAAAATACTGGTAGGTACCCATTACTTTATACACTGGGTGGAGAGGAGTAAATAAGGTAAAGCGCCTTCCTCAAGGGCACAACACGTGGCCGCAGTGGGACTCGAACCCACGACCTTTGAGTGCGACTCGAAACGAGGCGCTCAATCCACTGGGACACACGTGCCCTCGTTCAATACATCTTAGTATATCATGATAATTTAGAAAATATTGACTTCAAAATCCGTCAGGGTTAGTGGATTAACCCGCTGCAAAATAGTGTGGTAGAATTTCCATAACGGTTATTAGACTTTAAATATTCTGACCAGCCTAAGCCCTTGAGTCAATCTGGGTGTGACCGTCGATATGCCCTCCATACCGGTCATTCTTTCAAATAAGAATAGCACCCTCTCGGGTTACGCATGAATGTTGATGGTTTGTGTGATGTTAGGTTGGCCATGTCCTACCCCCCCCCCCAGAAGGTGACGATAGCAAAATGAGGGAGTTTCCTTAAGGCAAACCAACTTTTTGACACACTTTGCTGGTACTTTTCCGGCAGGTCAGCAATCAGTTTGCTCGGGCGAATTCAAATGTGTGTCTGCGACCGAAAAAGGCCTGAGCAATGTTTTTTTTTGTTCAGCTCACGACAAAAAGTTTGAAGCATCATTACAGCTTCGAAGATAGTGTATTACAGCCAATCGAGAGGTTTTGACTTTTGGGTGTTTGTGTACAAACTCAGTGGGAATGTTGAAATGGGCACTTACTGGGGGTACTTTATATCTTCGATTTTGATTCGGGTTGTGTTGACGCCCGAATCAGTAGGAGGTGTTGAGAGTTTTCAGAAGTTCTACATTAGTGTGTAGATTAAAAATATGGTGCTTCCGACTATATAAGGGGCCCCGCTCGAGGATCAAATTACCTACAGTCATCCTCTAACATAATAATAGTAAACATTGGTTGATACTGGAATGAATGTCCCTATAGTAAATTAGTCTTAGTTTAATATTTTATCTACAATGAGGTAGTGTGGTAAAAAAAAAATTATCAACGATGGCCGAGATTTTCAAAGCGACGTACAATAAATTTATGTTTAACTCAATGCTTTTGTTCACACTCCTGGTGTATGCCCTTGTGTCATTATAGTGTGGGAAGTGATGTGCGGTTGGGGGGGTGGTGGTGGGTGGTTTTTTTTTAATATATTGGTCAAATCGAGGTTTACCCATTTTTTACAAATTGTAGGTTTACATTTTGGAGGCTACCTGGGTATATTTGCAAGGTCTGCCTACAATGCCGTTAATTTGTTTTTGACATGGGGGATGATGGTGATGGAAATTTATCAATGAAACAAGTTTTGCAGTCATATTATTTTACTAGTACATACACCCGCAAAGCGCGCTAAATATTTTGCCATTTAGAATCTAAAGTCGTCAAATGTAATTCAAACTAGAACAAAATGCGCGCAAAACGCGCTGAAATTATTTATAAAACGAATATGGTAAATATGACGTTATTTTGGTCAAAAACGTGTGCACGGGCGTCAAAATTGGGGGAGGGATGATCGTATAGACCATCCCCCCCGTCAAAAATTTTGGGGGTATACCATCCCATCCCCAACTGGTCTGATTTGATGAGAAATTTCACACACCAAACATGTGATTAATACCAAGTATGGACCACGGGTCCAAATAGACTTACAGGGCATTCAACGTTTGTTTTTTTTTACCTGTTGACTCCTGAGGATAATGACCAATGATCGCTGGGGTTGAGGTACTTTAGGAAACATTTAGGGTCCAGGAAACATCTAAGGACCAAGTTTAGACCCTGGAGACTAGTGTTCAGAAAGAGAAAATAAGTAGTACCTAAGATTGCATGTGATTGTGTGTGTATGTGTATTTGTACATATGTGAGTGTGTGCGTGTTGTGTGCGTGTGAGTGAGTGAGTGAACGAGCGAGCAAGTAACTGAGTGAGGGCATGAGTAAGTGAGAGCGAATTTATAGTGAGTGAGTATCGTGAGTGATTGAGAGTGAGTGAGTGAGTGAGTGAGGAGTGAGGGAGGTGAGTGAGTGAAGTGACTGTGAGTGGTGAGCTGAGCGAGCGAGCGAGCGAGCGAGCAAGAGAGCGAGCAATTTAGGTTGCTTTAGTGAGTTAAAATGAGGACTACAGAAAATGAGGACTCCATACAGACTCTGAGATTATCAAAATGAATCGGTAAAATTTCACAGCATATATTGAGCTTTCTCTAGTTTACCATGATGTTACCATCTGTCTTATAGTTAGCGCTGATTGGCAGTATGTGTATGATAAAATCCGAGAAACAATCAAAATTTAATTTTTTGGTGTATTGACCTTTTAAGCTTGTTCTTATTCATGTCTCTGATTGGATTAATTAATGATTGGACCCTGTATGATTAACCAATCAAGTGAAAATCGATAAGAGCCTATTTATAGGGGTCAAGAGGTTGCTTTAATGGAGTTATTTTTGCTTAACGGGGACAATATGTATCAAAATGGATGGACAATGTTTGTGTCTTAACTTCCTCAATATCAGTGTAGGATCATTTTAAAAGTATGTCTTTAGAAGGTAAAATAATGCAATAAATATAAAAAAAAACACAGAATTCTTTTGAGAATTATCATTAAAAACCGCAACATTCGCAATTTTTCGCATTTCCTTTACTTTCAAAGCATGATCAAAACCATTGAAACAATCTCACATTTTGACCCCTGTGCAAGCTTACTTGCCCCCTTTAGATCTAAAACGTAAAAAAAATTCATTTCATATTGGTGGGCCAGTAGATTATGGGGTTGACAAAAAAATTGACCTGAATGCACAAACGAAACACAAAATCCCCCCCCCCCTGAATAGCTGCTTTCGATCAGCAATGTAAACTGTGTGTTTAATTCAAAAAATTCCGCTTAGGCAAGACCTCAAAATAAGTAAAAAAATGTAGTGTATACAAGCTTTCATTACGGCCAGTGTTTCTTTAGCGTAGATTTACCTCGAATAATAACCATGCAGGCAGTGACTTGACTTGTGGGTGTTTACATTTATAACATCAAGCCATTTTATGAATACACGTAGCCAGGTCCTTTACCTCGGCCCCATTCGCTTTCTTAGGTTAGTCTAGAAGGTTAATGGAATAGAGTAACAATATGATCACTTCCCTCAAGAAATGATACCAAATTCTCCAAAGATTTCCTACCTCCTCGATGAACCAACTATCTTGTAATTGTCATTAGACTTGTACTGCATTAGCAATATCATGCCCATGGACGTCACATATACCGTCCACGATATGACTTACTATAGCGCCATTCGCAGATGAGTTTGAATGAGATGGGATATTGCGTAATAGACTTTCCAGCTTTTTCAAAAGCAGTGTTCCGTGAAATTATGTGGACTAGAGACTATAGGAACTTATTTCGTTACTGCTATTCGTGTGTATATTGCATGCCAACCTGAAAGGGGCCATTCTTCAAAAAAAGTAAACCTTTTTGATAAAAAAAATGAAGTTAATGGTGTTGCAAATTTCTTTACATTATCACGTTAATCACCCTTCCAAGTTTCCTGCATAATATTTTTAAACAATATGTTCAACTCAAACACCCTCATTTGCATAAATGAACGTCTTTAATATTTTGGGATAAAAAAAGTAAGATTTTTACACCATTTTGCTTCTTTAGTTTTATATTAAATAGCGTTTCATTTTTGTTTGAAATACTGCCTAAAGTATTGCATGGACTTCAATTTTCAAAATTATGTTGAAAAAAATACAAATTTATAGGAAATAGACAAGTAATTAACAGAGAATTTTAATTGACTTTGGTATGTCACACACGTGACCAAAAATACAAAGAGTTTTTATTACTAGAAAACCACTGGCTCAGTAATGTTCATATTTCATGTCAAAAGCCAGTTTATATGTACCTTCCGTTATACAAAATAAATGGTTTAGATCTTTCCTCTTTCAAAAGTTATTGATGTGCTAGTTACTGTCACACACGTGACCGGTGTCATATAATACAGTGTCCGTGTGACTGAGTGTCCTACCACCCATCTGTCTATTGTGTTCTCCATTGAGTGCTGTATGCATCATTTGTTTCAGCACTGTACCCAAATGGCTTCGTCTACAAGGTACCGACCGAGGGACCGGTATTATTGCCATACATTTGCATGGTTGGCTAGGACACTCTCTCATGGGGGACACTCAGTTTCTTTACACCGGCACTCATCATTTTAGTATTTGAAGGACATAAATTTCTTGTCATATTGAAGAAGGTAGCAGTGTTAACTTTTATTATCAGTTAAAATATGAATATGATCAGTTTCAACAAGAAAACAACAATTAATTTTAATAAAGACTGGTTTAAACTTGATTTCCATGTGTCATTTGAAAGTTTGGAATGAAGTTGCCAAATGTAGCAGACTTGCACTATTTCAACACAGGAAATCTGCATACTTGGAGTGGCATTGCACCTGCTGCATAACACTGTCAAAGAATCGCTCCAGCTCGGCAGACAGAGACTGTGCTCTCGTAGACCTTTCCTGCGACCATCTCCAGCCTGCCAATATGACTCTCCATCACAGACTGCGGATCGCATTCTTCTCAAAGGGGTGCCTTACCTTTCACCTACCGGTGGATATAGACTTCTCAAACCCCAGTCAATCAACAGTAAGCTGGCTCCACCAAATTCAACACATTTAGCTGCTGCCTCATACGCCAGAAGAAGCCCACTAATTAGGCAACCAAGTGTCAAGACGAATAATTTAACACCAGTTTCAACAAAATCGGAGCACTAGGTAAATCTTACCTCAGGATGACCTTGAATCTTAATAGGGCTGTACCTGTTTAACTTAATAAGGTCGGAACCTAGACAAACAGATACTTTTGAATCCTTATAATGAGACCAATGTATTGATATGGATTTAAACATAACTTGACTTTATTTCAAATGTAGCCCTGTACTTATTTTATACCCCCTATTTTACAATGTTCCCCACATTTCCCTGAGGTTGGACCCAAACATATATGGAGGTGGTGATCACCCCCTTCCCCTTCGGATAACGAGGGTTATCTGTACTCATTATACACTTAATCCTGAGTCTAACGGACCTTGGTAACATTGATTGTTTACCCTTTAAAGTTGCACGCTCTTGAATGCTGGCTACACTACGACGGGTGTCTGGTGGACCACGTTCTCCGATGGAGTTGGGCGAAAACATCCTGTGATAAGATGGTAGAGGGCATGTAA
The DNA here is from genome assembly GCA_023653785.1 of Ophioderma brevispina. NCBI lineage: Eukaryota > Metazoa > Echinodermata > Ophiuroidea > Amphilepidida > Ophiodermatidae > Ophioderma > Ophioderma brevispina. The sequence continues at coordinate 92,291 of JAMKCH010076155.1, forward strand.
CGCTGGATCAAGCTTCTTGGCATGGGTTGATCTTTCCAGTACATGACAGGCGTACTCTGCACATGAGTAGAACAGGACAAGTGCCGACGTGAACATACTTTATTCTTCGTCTTCTTGATATGGGTCTCATAAGAGAGAGTGCGGTCCAAGGTAACTCCTAGGTAGACAGGAATATCACAGTGCTCCATGGGTGTTTCAGACCAGGTTACTTTAGCTGACGTTTGGCTTCACCGTTGTGTAGATGGAAAGCACACACCTGTGTCTTGGATTGATTTGCACGTAGGTGGTTTTCCTCATAATAAGGAGTTCACCCAAAGCCTTGGAGAGTCTCTGTGAAGTATACATCAGGTGCGCTAATTCCAAGATCATCTGCATAGATAAAACGACATGTTCCTGCACTCCTAGGTTGGTCGTTGGTAAATATGTTGAACAGGAGAGGTGCGAGCACGCTCCCTTGGGGTAGTCCATTCTTGAGTCTATGCCATTGACTCTTCTTCGCTCCTAGCTGAACAAAGAACATCCTGTTTGCAAGCAATCCTATGATGAGCTCAGTCAAGTGTCCTTGGTGAGTTCCAAAATAAGTAAGCATCTGTGATTAACAGTGTCATAAAACTGCTGGTAGATCGACGAACACGACTCGGGTTACCAAACCCTTCTCGAAACCATCCTCGATGTGTTGAGTTAGGTTGAGTACTTGGCTTGTTGTTGATTTGCCTGGCCGGAAATCTGCTTGTTCTGGTATGAGGTGTTCGTCTATCACAGGTGCTATACGGTTTTATGCCAAAGATCGCCATGTTCACTGTAACTTTGTTGATTTCAAAGCAGCTTCCGATGCCATCTGGCGCGAAGCCCAGTGGTAGTGCTTGACATCCATTGGAGTCGATGGCAAACATGTGGACCTCATTGAAGCAACCAGCAAACAAGGTCGCAATGATCGTATATAAATGGCAAATCTTCCAGTGGTTAAGGCATTGGTGTTTCTTATCGCCTGATCTGTAATTTAATGCAAGATCTGCAGCAACTGGATACCGGTGTACGGATGGGCAAAATCAGCATTAACAACATGGTTATGCCGCTGACACTAACCTTGCCGCTGTATTTTGAGAAATTCTAATTTCTACAGACAGAGAGAAAATCTAGCGACGTATCCAGAATGTGAAACTTAACATTTAAATACTGGAGTTATCGATAAACAGGCTTATTCATGTAGAATTCTTTATTGAAGTACAATAATTGTTGCATTTCAATTTATTTCACCATATAGAAGATATAAATTCATGAAAACGACAGTACAATGGTGTGGACAAACAATGCCCAAAGATTGAAACATAAGGTCAACCGGCAAATCTTGCAAATATAAGTTAATTCTAAGTGTGCGCAAGACATTACAGACACAGAACAGAGCAAAGAAAGTGCAATACAAGGCCAGACAAAACATGTGCAAGGAAACACTAATGTTGGTAATGATGATGGCAATAAATGATAAATACTTAATTGTACAATGTACATAGAGAATAAGTTACCAGTAATGTGATAAGAATGTCTTATGATTTTTCTTGAAAATGTTAGCACAAATTCCTAGCTCCAATACATGTGTAAAGAAGTTATGTGAACTAATTGAACGTGTTGGTTGATAACACGCAATTTTTAACTCTGCTTTGCGCCCTGCTTTCCGATTCTGGACACGCCACTGAAGCCTGTAAGAAATGGGGATGAAGATCAACCAGGCCACGTGCAAAATAAAGTATGACGACCTCCGGGATGTCGTATATTTGTACTCCAATTGAAAGGTAAGGTATTAGAATTTAACGACACCTCAACACAATTGCGTCATATTGTGCCATCGTGGTTAGTTATAATATCAAACTATTTACAAGATAAACATAAAATACATTATAATTAATATTTTGTTTTTGTTCATAAATGTTGTAATTAGAATAAATAATGATGAAAAGGACAGTAAAAAACTTATATAAAAACAATTTATTTCTTTTCCATTTCATTGAAAGGTGATGAAATGTGACTAAGAATTACATTTCTGGCAGCAAAATGTTAATAGCCCAGTATTAAAAAATTATGGTATTATTTTAACATTACCAGAAATGTCATCCATATATACATTTGTCGACGACGATCTGTGCATTTTGAATCAGATTCGGTTCAACGTTTTTAAAGGCAAATGAAAAACATACTGCCAATTGTTATCGTTGTCAATAATTGCTTCATTTCGAATGACACAAAATAGCATTACCGTTACAAATTTAAAGGAATTTGTATTTAAAACATGTCAAACGAATCGGATAAATATGCCACAGGAGGTAGAAATGAATGTGAAGATAGCAAAATGAGGGCGTTTCCTTAAGGCATACCAACTTTTCTGACACACTCTGCTGGTACTTTTCCGGCAGTAAGCAATTCAGTTTGTTCGGGGAATTAAATGTGTGTTCTGCGCCGAAAACGGCCTTGAGCAATGTTTTTTTCAGCTCACGACAAAAAAGTTTGAAAAATCATAACAAATTACCCTAAGCTTTGCTGCAGCCGATCTGAGATGTTATGCCATTTTGGGCTGTTTGTGTACAAACTCAGTGGGCATGAAATGGCACTTACTTGGGGTACTTTATATCTTCGATTTTGACTTCGGGTCTTTGAAGCCCAAAATTCCGTGGGTTGTGTTTGAGAGTTTTCAGAAGCTACATTTTAGTTTGTAGATTAAAAATAGTCTGCTTCCGACTGATATAAGGGCGCTCGAGGATTACAAATTACCTACAGTCATCACTCTACAATATAACAATAAGTAACATTGTTAAATACTGGGATGAATATACCTATAGTAAATTAGTCTAAGGTTAATATTTTATCAACTTTGTCTATACTGATAAAAAAAATTACCAACGGTGGGAGATTTTTAAAGCGACGTACAATAAATTATGTTTAACTCAATGCTTTGTTCACGCTCTTGGTGTATGCCCTTGTGTCATTACACTGAAAACATTAATTTGTCATGAAAAGGGTCTTATTTGACTAATTAATATTTTGTCATGCAATTGAAATTTTTGATCATTCAAGAAAATAAAACTAAAAATGCTTTCATAATGTTCAATTAACAATTCCCAGCTTTTCAAATTAATTTTTACCATCACAGATATTTTCATTACTTATAAAATTTCACTTTTTAGAGTTGCAAGACAAAATTAATGAATTACAAAATTAGTTCCTGACAAATTATATGACAAACTAAATGACACTAATAATGCATTCATAATTTGTCATTTTGATAGACATGACTAATTTAATAACAAACTATAAACTCATAATTCATCATTTAATTTGTCATACACGCAACATTAATTTGTAATGCACTAGAAACGACAATCTCGTCATTTATAAATTTGTCATGCAATTTAAAAAAGTGAACTTTTATAAATTATGAAAATATTGGTGATGGTAAAAAATAATTTGAAAAGCTGATAATTGTTAATTGAACATTAAGAAAACATTTTTATTTTTTTTATTTTTTTTATTTTTTTTATGACAAATTTTTAATTTGTCAAATAAGACCCCTTTTCGTGACAAATCATGTTTTCGTGTATAGTAGAATGATTGGTCGGGTTGGTGGGTGTGTTTTTTTAATTTTTGTAATATAGGTCAAAATTACGTTTACATTTTCGGAGGCTACTGGGTATATTTGCAAGGTCGGCCTGCATGCCGTTCATTTTTTTTTTTACATGGGGGATGATGTTGATGAGAAATTTATCCATGAACAAGTTTTGCAGTCATAAGATTTTTACTATACATACACCCGCAAACGCGCTAAATATTTTGCCATTTAGAATCTAAGTCGTCAATGTAATTCAAACTATAACAAAATGCGGGCGAAACGCGCGGAAATTATTTATAAAACTAATATTATAAATATTTATGACGTATATTATCAAAAACATGTGGCACGGACGTCAACAATTGGGGAAGAATGATCGTATAGACCACCCCCTCATTTTTTTTTTGTATACCATCCATCCGCAACTGGTCTTGATTTGATGGAGAAAGTTCACAACCAAAAACATTGATTAATTAAGGTGAACGAGAGATTTCACATATCATGTGTCCCTAACAATCCGAAAGTCTGATTTTTGCCCGGAAACGCTTTCCATCCAAATATCCCCCTCTGAAAGGATTAAGCTGAGAGATGTTTCTATGGTACACACTTGTACAATTTCTAATCCGTAGGTGCAAATACTAAATTCAGCCTTATTTTATTGAAATATAAGCAAATCAAAATCCCCTTTTTTCTCTCTTTTAAGACGTTTCGTAAGATATCATAAAAAAGGGCAAATTTCGCATTTTTTCGCATTCCCTTTACTTTCAAAGCAAAAATATTGTTATGATCAAAACCATTTAACAATATCAAATTTTGACCCCGGTTGCAAAACGTATTTCCCCCTTTAGATGTGAACGTAAAAAAAATGCGACATCCTTATTCCCATTGAGGGGCACATAGATTTATGGTTGTTGCCAAAAATTGACCTGATTGCCACACGAAACACAAATGCCCCTCCCATTTGAATAGCTGTTTTCGATCGGCAATTGTAAAGTCTGTGTTTTAATTCAAAATTCGTTTGGTAGCCCTCACAGATTAAGTATAAAAAAAAAATTGTAGTGTATACAAGCTTTCATTACGGCCAGTGTTTCTTTAGCGTAGATTTACCTGGAATAATAACCAAGCAGCAGTGACTTGCTTGTGGGTGTTTACATTTATAACATCAAGCCATTTTAGTAACAATATGAACTTCCCTCATAGAAATGAAACCAAATTCTCCAAAGATTTCCACCTCTTCGATGAATCAACTGTCTTGTAATTGCCATAAGACTTGTACTGCATTAGCAATATGCCCATGGACGTCAAATATAACGTCCACGATATGACTTATTATAGGGCCATTGCAGATGAGTTTGAATGAGATGGGGATATTGCGTAACAGGGACTACCAGCCTTCAAAAGCAGTGTCGTGAAATGTGTGGACCAGAGGCTATAGGAACTTATTTCGGGAACTCTTATTGTGGGTATGTTGCCTGCCAACCTGAAATGTGTTATTTTACTTGAAATGAATGGCATAAGCCATTCGACTTGAACAATACCAACCTCTGAGGTAGGGATGCAAAACCTACAACTACCCGACACACATATTAGTTTTGCAATTTTGACGACACGCGATATGGCCACAACACTCTATGTTGAGTAGGATTATAAATGAGATCCTTTTCTCAAGTTCGGGAAGAAGGTTTGGAGAGGTGTTTTTATAAGTTTGAAGGGTGCTGAATCATCAATTTGGGGGTCCAACCTCTGGGTAATGTGGGGACATTGTAAAATAAGGGGTTTAAAAATTAGTTACAGGGGTAAATGTGAACTCAAGCCAAATGTGTTTTTTTAACATTACAACAAGGTATTTGTCATATAGATTTTAAAAAATGTTATAGTTTGTCTAGGGTACTGACCGTTAGTTGCACGGCTACAGCCTGATGAGGTTCAAGGTCAACCTGGGGTAAAAATTATCCAAGTTTTTTTTTATACTCAGATTTTCTTGAAACTAGTGTCCAAATTTATGTGCTCTGTCATCTGAAAGCAGAACGGGAAAAGGACATTTTAATTCTTAGGTGACAGCTCTGTAAAACAATTTGAGGTCAACTTGGATACCTATAGACTATGTAGACCCTTATTACATTTGCCCACTAAAAAGAGATCGCCCACCTTCGTCGAGCCCTGGCGTAGACTGGTCCTTCAACACCTCCTACTACTCACCTTACTATCAGCCACCTAAAGAGTGGAAAGGCCCTCAGGGGCCTGATATTATATACCCGCGGAGTTTCCTGATGCACTGCGTGCCCACACTGTCTTGCATGGCTCCAGGAGTTCTACACTACACATGTTTGTCACCAACTAGTCCCACCCAAGATCTGGAGGAGGGTACCATCACCGCACTCCCCAAACAACCTGTTGACAGCCGACCCCAAGAACTACCGCCCAATACACTACTGTGTATGAGTTTTTTCTTGAAAGAGGAAATCCTGGCCCGGCTGAGCCAGTCGTCGAATCCCATCTGTCTGATGAACAAGCAGGATTCGCCGTGGCCGGATCACTGGCCATCAGATGTTCAAACTCACAAAATTTATATTGAGGAGAGCTTTGAAAAGCGTCGTAAGGTAGGCGTCATCCTTGGTGACCTTACTGCAGCATATATGACACCGTGTGGCACCAGGTCTTGACTCTCAGCTTCTCAGGACCATCCCGATCGTCACCATGTGAATTGCAATACGTAACATGCTTGCAAACCGTAGCTTTGTTTTAAGACCATTGATGGATGACAAGTGGACTGCGTCGTCTGAGGACAGAGTCCCACAGGATCAGTGCTGGTCCATGCTGTTCACCTTGTATAGCAGCGATTTACCTCAACAACATCTAGAAAATATTGCTACGCCGACGATCTTGCCCTTCTTCACGCGGACAGAAGCTGGATTGAAGTAGAAAATAGATATGGCCCTACTTGCACATATCTCAAGACCTGGAGATTCAAGCCGAGTGAAGCCAAGACCCACCGCTGGCCTTTCATCTTGACATCAAAGAGGCTCATCGCCAGCTTCAAATCAACCTCAATGGAGCACCTCTGCTATACAACCCTCCACAACGTATCGGGAGTGAGTTTGATCGGCAGCTTACCTATCGGTAGAATCTCGAGTCAGTATGTGCGAAGGTATCTTCGATGAATATCCTCATGGCCCCTTGCGGGATTTTTATGTGCTAGCCCTCCACTCTACGCACCCCGCCCTGGCCTCGGTCTACACGCTGCTGAATATTACGCGCCAGCATGGTGCAATCTAGCTATCACACAAAGAAGCTGGACCCAGGGTACTCAGGGAGACCATGAGAATCATGGTCCTGTCGACACGCTGCTACTCCTTCAGTCCCCATTCACATCTTACCCGACATGGAACAACCGAATGGCTATATACCCCAAGACCAGACCAATTCCTATCACACATATGACAGAACTCCCCTGGTAGCACTCTCCACTAAGGAATGGGTCACTTGAACAGGATTCGCACAGGGGTCGGTCGTTTCAACAGCAATACGCACCGGTGGGGGCTGCGGTCATCTCTAGCCTGCCAATGTGGCTCGACTCCATCACAGACTGCGGATTACATTGTCAACGAGTGCCTTACCTTTCACCCACCGGTGGATATAGACTCTCAACCCCGCCAATCACCAGTAAGTTTGCTCACCAAATTCAACACATTTAGCTGCTGCCTCATACGCACGAAGAAGAAGCCCACTATACGCAACCAAGTATCAAACACTTAAATAAGCAAGACTACAATTTGACACCGTTTCCACAAAATCGGAGCACTATAAGTCCGGTTAAATTAGGGAGGTGACACCTGGAGAAGGAGAATTCTCCTGTGGTTTTTTCGTAGACAGTTTTTCATGGGACCCAGAATATCAGGTAAACAGGCTGTATCCTGAGAACTTTCTTCCGTGAGGGCGCTTTTTTTCAAAATGGCCGCCAAAATCCTATATATCCTATAAATAAGTATCTATGGCATGTTTTTGACCACTTTTTTCACAGTTAGTTTTTATTAGAGCCTTTTCATACAGAAGCCACATTGTTTTAAGGAATCTATAAATAGTCCAAATGACGCGCGCTTTTCAAAATGGCTGCCAAAATCCAATATAGGGGGGTATATAAGGGTTAAATTAACAATTATGAGGTTGCGGGTTGACCCCATTTTGAATTGTTTGATTAGAATTATTCAAAAAGAAGCTACATGTGTTAACACATAATCTAGGCGACCAACATTAGAATGCTTTTCAACATGGCCGCCAATGCCAATGTAATATTATTTTCAGGTCTAACAAACAATTTGAGGTCAATTTTGGTGACCCCAATAGACTATGTAGACCCTTATTACATTTGCCCACTAAAAAGAGATCACCAACCTTCGTCGATCACTGGCGTGGATGGGTCACTTTTAACACCCTTCTCACTAATGAGGCTCACATCTCCTATCAGCCAACTACAGATGGAAGGGCCCAGGCCTGATAATAATATACCACGGAGTTTCCTGATGCACTGCGACCCACAATGTCTTGAATGACTCCAGGAGTTCTCCACATTTGCCTTACCAACCGTCCTTACCCAATCTGGAGGAGGGCCTACCATCACCGCACTCCCCAACCAAACAAGCCTGTTGACCAACCCAAGACCTACCGCCCAATAACACTACTGTGATGAGTTCTTGAGAGGAAGATCCTGGCCCGGCTGGAGCCAGTCGTCGAATCCCATCTGGCTGATGAACAGCAGGATTTCGCCGTTCCGGCCGGAGCACTGGCCATCAGATTGGCCAAACTCAAAGATAATAGTGAGGAGAGCTTTGAAAAGCGTCGTCGTAAGGCGTCATCTTGGTGGACCTACTGCAGCATATGACACGTGGGGCACCAGGGCTTGACACTCAAGCTTCTCAGGACCATCCCGGATCGTCACCTTGTGCAATTTCATACGTAACATGCTTGCAAACCGTAGCTTTGTTCGTAAGATCAGTGATGGATAGAGGAGTCGACTGCGTCGTCTGAGGAAACAAGTCCCACAGGGATCGTGCTAGCTCCATGCTGTGTCAACTGTATACAGCGATTACCTCAAAAACAACATCTAGAAAATATGGCTACCCTGACGAATCTTGCCCTTCTTCACTCGGGCAGAAGCTGGATTGAAAGTAGAAAGTACACTTACTGCGATATGGCACTACTTGCAGCATATCTCAAGACCTTGAGATTCGAGCTGAGACCAATTCACTATCAACACTATGACAGAACTCCACCTGGTATCAATCTTCCACGTAGGAATGGGTCACCTTGAACAGGTGTCGGTCGTTTCCACAGCAATATGCATCGATGGGGGCTGCGACCATCTCCAGCCTGCCAATATGATCCTCAACACGACTGCGGATCACATGTCAATGAGTGTCCTGCCTTTCACCCACCGGTGAATATAGACTTCTCAAACCCCAGCAAATCAACAGTATAGCTGGCTCCACCAAATTCAACACATTTCGCTGCTGCCTCATACGCAAGAAGAAGAAGAAGCCCACTAATTACGCAACCAAGACAAACAATTTGACACAGTTCAAACAAAATCGGAGCATTAGGTAAATTTTACCCCAGGGATGACATTTGAATCTTAATATGGCTGTACCTGTTTAACTTAAACTAGGAACATAGGACAAACTGATACTTTTAATCATTATAACGAGTCCAATGTATTGATGTGGTTTATTACACATTTTGACTTGATTTCCAATATTACCCCTTTACTAATTTTGCAAAAGCAAATGGTCGCCACAAAGGTGGAGTGCCATCTCTCTGTCATTGGCGTTTGAGGCCCAGACTCCCTCATAATATGGAGGTTGCTGTGGGGGGTTGACAATCCTCCCCGGCACAGCTAGTCTGTTTTGCATTCCCAGCATGTCGGGTACCCATGTTTTACTCCTATGTGGGGCGCGAACCCACAACCTTATGCTTATGATGGAGCGTTGATCCACTGCACCACACGTGCCCTCTTACTTCTAAGTTTATACCCCCTTAGTTCACAGAGGTTGGACCAAACATATAGGAGGTGGTTGACCACCCCTTGGATAAGAGGGATATGTACTCATTATAAACTTAATTATAACGGACCATGGTAACATTGATTGTTTACCCTTAAAGTTTGGTAGATTCCAAAAACAAAGTTTTAATGCATCAAGGTGATTTTGCCATCTAAAAAAATCACTAAGTGTAAAGTCACAATAGGTCATATTTTCCAAATTAAAATGCATATGGTACCTCTCAATTGATTAGTGGGCATGATACACAGGGAATCATAGCGACAGTGTCGATTCGACACAAAGATGGTCGCTCGACCACAATACGATGTTTCGTGAAAAAAAGGCATAAAAAGCTCGTTCAAAATCAACAAACTGCCATGTTTGCTATTTCATGACCTCATGAATGTCCGTCAGAGGATGTTAGCCTAGAGTGGTTAGTGCTTGCTGTGGTGCAACATTTATTTGAAATTCACGGTTCGAATCCGGGCGAGGACACTTGCTGGGATTGATCCAGGTATACTAAAATTCTGGATTGAACTTGTATAATAAGCTACAGATTAAAAACACTATGAGTGTCACAATATTTAAATTTGGAAGAATAGCTTAAAAGTGAGAATTAGGTCTGTACAATTCTCATAGGTTACTTTGTTAAAGTAAAAAAAAATACAGAAAAGGAAGAAAGAAATCAGCGGTGTCAAAGATCTTTTTTCAATAACCTGTTGCAGTAGTCTTCCGTACGGGACTGTACGCGACAGTAATGACTAAAACATGATGATTTTGCTTTTTAGGGGCAGGGTATGTTAGCATACCAATACGTTATTACAGACATACAAAATATGATTTTTGATGTACAGAGAGGCAACTGTTCACGTACATCGCAGCCAGTTTCGAATAAGACTAGGAATTAAAACCCCTTACTGTATCCAGTCCGCCCCCATCTGCAGCCGGAAAAACGGCCGTGTCAGGGAACGTTCGTATCATGGACACACTTGGCGTCTTCTTTATCGTATCCAAAGAAGTTCTTCAAATATGATCCAGCCAGGAGATGAGTACAATGTCTGACTGTTTCACTGAATTGCATGGTGGTGGTCTGTGATGTTGCTTCCAACAGGGGCAGGAACCATAGAGGTTCCATTTTCTGTGGTACTGTTTCACAACCACCGAAGGCTCTATTGCTTCCAGGTAGCCCCGGAGGAAACCTTATATCGGTCAATTCTTGTTCTCAAATCTGTTGAGACATCGGTTATTAGGCCCATGAGGAAGTTCAAATTACCAAAAAAGCTGTGACTTGATTGATAGCTAGCAAGTCTTTCTTTCCACAAAGGCGACTCTCTTAAACTCCTTAGAGACTGTTTACGTCGCTTATGACGTGCTAACGAAGACTCTCTCTCTGGCCTTTTAAGGCAGTTAACAGTTAGTTCGGACTGGGTATATAGGGTGCTTACACTTAGATACTTGGAGCTACGCTCTCGAATGATGGCTACACTACGACGGGTGTCTGGTGGGGCCGTTCTCGTTCGTGTTGGGCAAAAACATCCTGTGATAAGCCGGGTGAAGCATTTAACGCGGGATCAAGCTTCTTGGCATGGTTTGATCTTTCCCATTACAGGGCAGGCATGCTCTGCAACATGAGTAGCACAGGACAGTGCCGACGAATCAGGGTCCCGTGGGGACGGAGCACCCCATTCTGTATTTTTTTAAGCGGAAATTTGTTCAAGATGTTATTGCGTGAACATACTGTATTCTTCGTCTTCTTTGATATTGGGTCTTATAAGAGAGAATGCGGTCCAAGGTAACTCCTAGTTAGACAGGATTATCACATTGCTCCAGGGGTGTTTTCAGACCCGTTTACTTTAATCTGACGTTTGGCTTCACGGTTGTGTAAGATGGAAAGCACACACTTGTCTTGGATGGATTTCACGTAGGTGGTTTTCCTCATAATAAGGATGAGTTCACACCAAGCCTTGGGGAGTCTCTTCGCCCAACAGTGAAGTCTACATCTTGTTGCTAATGCCAAGATCGCCTGCATAGATTAAACGACAGGTTCCTGCACTCCTAGGTTGGTCGTTGGTATAGATGTTGACAGGAGAGGTGCGAGCACACTTGCGGTATTCCTTCTTGAGTCCTCGCCACTGACCTCTTCTTTGCTCCTATCTGAACAAAAACATCCTGTTTGCAATCAATCCTTTGATGATCCAGTCAATGATGTCCTAGGTATTCAAAATAGTAAGCATCTGTGATTACCAATGTCAAAAAACTGTTGATAGCTCGAACGAACCGACTCTGGTCCACACCCTTCTCAAACCACCTCGATGTTTGAGTTAGGTTGAGTAATTGGCTTGTTGTTGAGTGCCTGGCCGGAAATCTGCTTGTTCTGGTATGATGTGTTCGTCTATCCAGTGCGATCCGGTTGAGCAGGAGACGTTCAAAGAGCTTGTAGGTTTGGCCGAGGAGTGATATTGGTCTATAGCTGTTGGGATTGGATGGATCTTTCCCAGGCCTTTTTAGGAGTGCCATAACATGTGGTTTTCCTCCAGATAGTTGGGAACCTGTGGAAAATAAGGCAGCAATGTAGAGCTCAATAAGCCACTCCCTTGCTAGTGGACCGAAGGTTTTCACCTCTCCGTTGAGATGTGTGTCAAGGCCTTACTGCTTTTCCTGGTTTATCAATACCGGTTTCGAGTTCGTCTTGTTTGATGGGCGAGTGAAACCAGGGTCGCGACTGTACCTCTTACGGTCTAGTTGATCTTCTTGGGTTTCTTGCTGCACTTGCCATTTAAACTCAGTTGGTGGGCAACTTGGTTGGGGTAACATTGGCCTTGCTGTGGAGGTTGTGTTGGATACCCTCGAAGATTTCGGATGGTAGACCATCTTTCTTGCTATTATGGGTCATATCGATGGATCCAAGTGTGGGGACTAGATATCGTGGGTGTGGGTTCTGAATACTGTCGAATCAGCATTAATGCTAGTTCTGAGAAACCGGCGTTTGAAAGTTTGAGTTACTTATGATGAATTTAAATTAATCAAAGGAAATGGCCTTTTAAAGTCGTGTATGTTAAAGACGTTAATGCTCCAATACTGACAGATTATGAAACAAACCAAGTCAGGGGTTTTCTTATTCAAAATGGACACTGAAGATATGTTTTTTGACATGTTTGTCAAAACCCAAATGTTTGATACGCTGTTTTCTAAGGAGTGGCAATACGTAGAACCCCGTTAGATAGCTGCCGTTATGGTAAGAATACCATAGCTACGGGTTTTTTTCTATTTTAAATTGATGATGCCGAAGATGATGATGATGAATTAAAAAATAAAAAAAGCGTAAAAGTATATTACATATAATATGTAAAAAATTTTTTTTTGATGGTTGCAGATGAGAGTGCAGATGATGATGATGATGATGATGATGATGATGATGATGAGGATGATGAGTGATGATGATGAATGATGCTGAATTGACACTCTTTCCCAGCGAAACGTATTCTTCGCAATTATCTAAGATATGGACACGCTAAGCTATTCGAATACATGATCGATGTTTGTGAAACCCGTTTTATACAAATGGGTTTATTCGACAGGGGCTATGGGTAGGAGATGTAATTTCACTTCTATTTTTGAGGAAAAATTAAAAGTACATAAAAGCACCAGAACAGCTATGAACTCAATTTGACCAAAAAAATCAGATTCGACGGTATCTCTGACCACAGACGAATTCATCCCCAGTATTCAATTAGTTGTGCGCAGGTTTTGATCTTTTCCTGGGAATCGTGTCCGACACTTCCTCAATTTTAGTACGTTGTTTCAGCTGAGAAGGATCAGCCGCTGGGTATGATCTCCCAGGCAGTCTTTTTCGCTAGTTTTGGGCAAATTTGTCATAGTTACGGTATTTTGGAGCAATCCTCTTTACGTTCTGAATCCAGTCATTAGTGAATCCTTGCCAGGCTGCTTCCTATAGTTAAAAGGCACTTTGTTTTTGGTCTTACTGCAGCGTTGACGTTGGATACCGATTGTTCGATGTTGACGGAACAGAATCAGAGCAATCTACTACACATGTTAGAATGTGTTTGCTAACATAGCTAGTCGGGTTGTAACCACTCTTCCAACAGCCACTATAAAATGATGGCGGCACTTTGGGTCGTAAAGGAGACGTAGATGTTTACTGTCTAATCTTCTTCGACAGTTTGTCCGTCTTATTGGTTTCATTGCAGTCTCTTGGTTACTATGCCTATTGAAATAGCCATGAAGAAAATGAATTTTGGTGGGAATTCCCGAGATTGGATTGAGGGTGCTTGAAATCTATTAATGGGAGTTTGAAGACTGATTAACTATGACAGAGCTTAGCTCATGGTGAGTGACTTCGTCTTGCTGTCATCAGACATTGGGTTGCGTACAACGGTACCTGTTTTCACATAGCACTTCCTACTGTCGCTGTTGTCTCTCGAAGGCCACGGATCGACCATCCTGGTATTGTTGGGCGATTACTATCAGTTTCCCTCTGTGGGTTTCATGCAGACCTTGGACATCGCATTGGCGATTGTTTTTACACATGTCACAATGATGTTTACTTTTTGCAATAGAAACCCCCTCCATGAGGCCCCTCCACATTCAATAAGCTATGTCCAAGGCAACCTTAGAAAAGGCCTGCGCTGGTCCGCTAGTCTGATATGGAATATTTGAGGAACGATGTTATGGAAGAACATGTTTGGTGGTGTAGAGATTGGCTTCACTGGCGAGCACCTTTATTCAATCATTAGGTATTATTGGCGATCTCAAGATATTTTAGTTTCCACCAAACAAGGCCATCATAGTTTTAAAGATTATCAGTTATTTAGGAAGAAACTACATAGTTCTTCAAGGGTATACAGTTGATGACAGCACATAGTTTTTGAAATGTTCCAGGAAACGACTCTGAGCTCCCAATTCTTGTTGGTTTTTTACATTCGATGTATTCCTTTCAAATAATGAAAATGTAACCTGAAATTCCTGATGATTATTACTGTCAATCACTCTCATTTTGTCAGTGCAGCCCAGGAATAGTTCTTAGTTCTGATTTTGTGCTTGTGTGTTTTTATACGTGCATGGCTCGAAATTGGTTATTCCACGAGTGGTCAATACACTCTCAATGATAACATTCTGATTTTGGATGGAAAACTCGGTTAATTACAACATAGGTATCTTTTTCCTTCTACAAACATGAAAACAGACCTGAACAAGCTAGGATTGTAAGCCAATTTTACTACAATGTTTTAGCAAGTTCCGGTCTTCATTTATCGTGACCCCTCCAAACACTGTGGTCTCAATATGATCCGTCCGAGATGGGTACAAGTCGTCTGGCTGCTCACTGAATTCCGCAAGGTCTTGTTTGTGCATTGTTGCCCAGCAGTGGGCAGACCATAGGTGTTCCATGTCTGTGGTGCTGTTCCCAGCCACAGGTAGTATATCCTGGTCTGCTTCCAGATAGCCCCACTCTGCAAGGAAACCTTAGTCGCCAGTTTCTGGTCCTCAATCTATTGAGGCATCGCCATTCAGCCCATGAGGAGTCCGCTCCAGTGGGAGATGCTCACCAGGTTCAATTACCGATATATGTTGCTTGGTTGATGCAAGTCTTTCTTTCAACAAGGCGACGCACTATTACCCCAGGAGAGTTTCAAGAGGTTGGACTTTTGACTAGAAACTCTCTCTAGATTAAGAAAAGTTGTGCCAGGTTTTGATCTTTTCCGGGAAAATCCTCTCCGACACTGCATCAATGTTAGTAGTTGTTTCAGCTGAGAAAGGATCAGCCTCTGGGTATGAATCTCCAGGCGTCTTTCGCTATAGTTGGGGGCAAAATTTGCATAGTTACGTGTTATTTTGGAGCAATCCTCTTTAAGTTCTGATCCAGGTCATTAGTGAATCCTTGCTAGTCTGCTTCCTATAGTTAAAAGGCCAATTGTTTTGGTCTACTGCAGCGTTGACTGGATACCGATTGGTCGAGTGAGCGAACAGATCCAGAGGCAATCTTACTACACATGGTCGAGATTGTTTTTGCTAACAAATGCTGATCAGGGTTGAACCACTCTTCCAACAGCCACTATAAAATGATGCCGGCAACTTTGGGTCGTAAAGGAGCGTAGATGTTGACATGTTCCTATTCATTCTTCGACAGTTTGTCCGTCTTTATGGTTTATTGCAGTCTCATTGGACTATGACGTGAAATAGCAATGAACGAAAGAAAATGAAATTTTTGGTTGGGAATTCCCGAGGCTGGATTGAGGGTGCTTGAAATCTATTAATGATTTGAAGAAGATTGTAACTATGACAGAGAGCTGAGCTCAATGGGGAGGACTTCGATCTTGCTTGTCGCAGACTGAGTTGCGTACAAACGGTGACCCTGTTTTCACATAGCACTTCCATACTGTCGATTATGGTCTCTCGACGGCAAGGATCGGACCATTCCTGGTATGGTTGGGCGAGACTTAAGTTCCTCTGTGGGTCATGCGACATGTGAAGCGCATTGGCGAGTGTTACACATGTCTCAATGACGTTCTTTTTGCATTAGAAAAACCCTCAAGTGAGGCTCATCCACATTCAATGAAGCTTATAGTCAAGCGCAGACCTTAGACATAGAAAAGGCCTGCGCTGGGGTCTTAGTCATGATATGGGAATATTGAGGAACGAGGTGATGGAAGACAGTGTTGGTGTTGTAGAGATTGGCTTCACTGGCGAGCACCTTTAATTCAATCATTAGGTATATTGGCGATCTCAAGAGATTTAGTTTCCACCAAACAATGGCCCATCTATTTTTAAGATATCAGTTATTTAGGAAGAAACTAACATAGTTCTTCAAGGATGATACAGTTGATGACAAGCAAGAGTTTTGAAGTTCCAGGGAACGATCTGAGCTTCCCAATTCTTGTTTGTTTTGACATGCGATTTTTGTCAAATAATGAAAATGCACCTAAATTCTGATTATTAGTATGTCAATCAATCTCATTTTGTCAGTGCAGCACCCAGGATAGTTCTTAGTTCTGGATTTGTGCTTGTGTGTTGGTTTATACGTGAATGCTCGAAAGGGGTATTCACGACGTGGTCAATACACTATCAATGATATTAAAATGATGATTTGGATGAAAACAGGGTTTAATGAAAACATAGGTATATTTTCCTTCTACAAACATGAAAACAGACCTGAACAAGTAGGATTGTAGCCAATTTACTACAAGGCTTTTAGCAAGTTCTTCTTCTTATCGTGTCCAAACACTGTGGTTCTCAAATATGTGATCAGGACAGAGATGGGTCCAACGTTGGCTGCTTCATGATTCCGCAAGGTCCTGTTTGTGCATTGTTGCCTCAGCAGTGCGGCAGGACCAACAAGAGGTGTTCCATTGTCTGTGGTGCGTCGTTCCACAGCCACACGGTAGTGTTCTGATCTGCTTCCATGTTGCCCCACTTCTGCAAGGAAACCTTTTGATCGGCCGATTCTGGTCTCATCAGTTTGAGGCATCGCCATTCAGCCCATGAGGAGTAAGCTTCAGGTGGAGATAGATGCTCAGCAGGTTCAATACCAATCGATGTTGCTTGGTTGATGCAAGTCTTTCTTTCCACAAGGGCGACTCTCTTACTCCTTAGAGATGTTTCAAGAGGTTGGACTTTGCTTCGAAACTCTCTCTAGATTTAACGCGGTTGGCAGCAGGTATCTGCCCAGACATGGGTTGCTTCACATGGGATACTTGGCAGCTACGCTCTGGCATGCTCGCCTACGCTACGACGGATGTCTGAGTGGAGCAATTCCTGCTAGGAGTAAAGGGTTTTCCGTTGGTGTTGGGGACGGAGCATCCTGTGATAAGCGCAGGAGGCAATTTAACGCTGGATCAAGTTCTTGGCATGGGTTTGATCTTCCCAAACAGGGCAGGCATGACTCTGCACATGAGTAGCACAGGGCAAGGCCGTCATCTAGGGTTAGTGGGCGAGCACCCCCTCTGGTGCCAGTGAGTTTGTTCAAGATTGTTATTGCGTGAACATCACTTACTCTTCGTCTTCTTCATATGTGGGTTTATAGAGAGAGTTGCGGTCCAGCGTGACTCCTAGGTAAGACAGGGTTATCACAGTGCTCCAGGGGAGTTCCAGACCAGGTAACTTTAAGCTGGACGTTTGGCTTCAGGTGCGTAGATGGAAAGCACACACTGTGTCTTAGATGGAATTTGCACGTAGGTGGTTTTCCTATCAATCAGGAGTGGAGGTCATCCAAAGTCTTTGGGAGTCTCTCTTCAACAAACTGTGAAGTCGGCATCTTTAACAAGGTATATGAGCCTCCAAATTCCCGTTCCTGTTGATGGCCTTTGTGTGTGTCATGTCCAATTTCTCAATAAACATTTTGAAAGAAAGTTCATATAAAAAAACATAACCAGAAATCGGTTAGTAACACAGCGTTAATGTGAATGTCATTAATTCGTGAAAAATTGTTCAATCACATAAACAAATATGAATTTGGGTCAAAAGTTGAAAGTTAATGCAAAGAAACATATGGACATACTGCTTTTCAAGCCAGGGGAAAAATCATATTGCCTTAACACTCATCCAATGTTACTGCTTCGAGGACCGACTTCTTGGATTGGAACATTCCCTCTATGGTGGAATACCCCTGCTTATGAAGCGAATGATGCATGATCAGTGAATCTGATATAGAAGGACGTTTTTGTTTTAATCCCACATTAAAAAATACACGGTCCTCGGACCGCTTTGTGCCGCAATTAGCGGTTAGTGAATGATAGGCCTAAATGACCTTTGACCTTGAGATGTGACCTGACCTTGATAGGTGACCTTTGACCTCATCACAAACCAATGAGGGATTCCCGTGTTGCACCTATGATTCAGTTTGGTTTCAAGTGAACTTCAAATTTCAAATTGAGGTCAATTTTACATTTTCAGCCTATTTAAAAACTTGCCCTCACATGACCTTTGACCTTGGCATGTGCCTTTGACCTCATCAAAAAAGTGGGGGATGCCAAGTTGCACCCACCTGCTGACCAAGTTTGGTTTAAATCATCAAAAGTATGAGAAATTACCCAGGCAAATGTTACCCTTTTTCACAAACGACTTCAACAACAACAGGACAACAAACAGACTACAACAACAAACAGTGGACAAAGGGATCCCTATGTGTCTCCTGCCTTAGGGCAGGCGACACAAAAAATGATATTGAATGGTCCACAAATATTGGCTCAATGGACGGATGCAAATCACACGACAAAGGTCTTGGAAAGGGCATCCATTCACCCTCTCTCGCCGTCTTCACTGGTTACTGGTCAAGCAGCGAATGAATTTCAAAGTTCTGAGTTATATTTCAGTGCATACATAAATGTGCACTTGCTATGTTGTCAGGAAAAAGAAGAGCGAGGGTACAAACACCCCACCAGGAGGGCTCCAATGCACCTCCTATAATCTTCTTACAAAACGTAATCTTCGCTCCTCTGAGATACCCCCAGACTAAATATTCCTAAAACCAAAGAAATGTTGTTGTTATATGTGTATGGTTCCACACCTCTGGAATTCACTTCCCACCCTCTATCAGAGAGGCCCATCACTTCAGGTTTAAAAAGCAAATTAAGGACTCACCTGTTTGAATTTCGGTAATTTTTGTTGTTGTTGTAAAGCACTTTGATCTGTGTACAAGCGCTATATAAATGTATTTGAACAGGTATGGGTCTTGTGATAGGGTACCACATCAGTTTCTCACAGCTGTTTTAGAGTCTCATTTATTATGACAAAATGAGAATAAAACAAAAAATATTGACGGCGACACACTTTTGACAACTAATTTGGAGTAATCATTCCACTAACTACATCCCGTGTAAATTTGATGAAATTTCATTGCGGGCAAATATGATTTTTCATAAGAATCTAGTTTTACACGTCTTTCTATGGGAAATATGCACATAGAGGGCACTATAACATACAAATTACAACCTTTGTAGGCCTATATGGCAAGATTCCCGCAATGGATTTTTCTGATTTTGCGCAGGTAATAGCTCTTGCATGTCCCTACCTATATCAGTTGTCAAAATTGTGTCGCCATTGCTTAAAAATTGCTCTAAAAATAAAAGAGACCGTTTGCATAGGGTCAAACAGCTGTGTTCTGGTGGTCTCGTATAGGGTCATGCAGGTGGTTACCAGACATCCGTCGTAGTGTAACGAGCATGCAAGAGCGTAGCTGCCAAGTATCTAATGTGAAGCACCCAATGTCTAGACAGAGACCAGTTGCTAATCGCCTTAAATCCAGAGAGAGAGAGTTTCTTAAGCCAAGTCCAACCCCTTGAAACAGTCTCTAAGGAATTTAAGAGAATTGCCTTGTGGAAAGAAAGACTTGCTATCAACCATGTAACAACAATTGGCATTGAACCTGGTAAGCATCTTCCACTTGGAGCCAACTCCACATGGGCTGAATGGTGACCTCTCAACAGATTGAGAACCAGAACTGGTCAATCTAAGTTTTCCTTGCAGAAGTGGGGCTACCTGGAAGCAGATCAGGACACTACCTGTGATTGCGGAACTGCACCACAGACAATGGAACATCTCTTGGTCTGCCCACTGCTGGAGCAACAATGCACAGACAAGGACCTTGCAGAATTCAGTGAAGCAGCCAGACATTGCACACACCTCTGGCTGATTTGAGAACCACTGTGTTTGGATAGATAAGGTGGTTACCCAGGCTCATTATATCAGGTTACCAGCCCTTGAATCTTGAATCATGATGAATATAATTATATGCTTTTCATTTGACAAACTATCATATGCACGCCAAAAAAGCCAATGGCTGGTATTCTGAAAGGGAGTCTCACTTTAGACCTGGTTTAAACCAGGGTTAGTCCTACATGAGTGGACCTTTTTCCTTTCAAAATACTGTGAAAGTCAATATAATGGGTGAGCAAATTCCTCATGGTTGGGCTGTTCCGGCCCATCCATGAGGAATTTTGGTGTCCTTGGTGTGAGATTCTCACCCATTACAGCACATTTTTAGAGTATGTTGGAAGAAAAAAGGTCCCTTCATGTAGGACTAACCCTGGTTTTAACCTTGGTCTAAAGTTAGACTCCCTTTCAGAATGCCAGTCAGTGCCTTTAAGACATCACACCCTTTGCTTGCTCCCTGAGTAGTTAAATGAAAAACCATGTTCATCACTGTATATACTCATTTACAACAACAAAAAATCCACAATATGTTTCAAGATTGATTTTTTTGCATGGTCATAATGCTTTTTTTACATTAGCCTTCACTTGAAACGATTAAGACCAAATTAGTTACCAAAATCAAATATTGTCCCAAGGGGTCAATTTGGTGGCCATCTTGGATTAGAGGATTAATGGTATAGTGGTTCAATTAAGTTGGGATGTATCTCAAATGTATCTCGTCTCATCATAAGAATCAGAAAATATATAGTTTGGCATATCTGCGATGTTTTTGAGAAAGTTTCTCATTTGCAAACTAAAAAGTCCAATTGCTACAGAAATAGGGTCATAGATGCCCCCTGGGAACAACCATATGATGAGGTCAAGGGTCACATTCCAAGGTCAACGGTCATGAGGTCAAGGGTCACATTCCAAGGTCAAAAGTCATATGAGGTCAAGTTATAAAATGGGATGAAAACATCAAATTGGCATCATTCACAAAGTAAAAGTCCAATATCTACAGAACTACTGCAGTCCGTTAAGTATTTCCCACGGTGTAGTCTGTGTCACAGACTGTGAAAGATATTATCAAAATTGGTACTGTGCGAGGGATTAACGTTATCAGTCCGTCATAGTAAATGTGTGTAAATGAAATTAAATCTCAAATATCTCCAGAAAACGAAGGGGTTCTATGGAGGTTTTTGCATCAGAGGGTTTGTTACTATGTTTTGTTTTGAATATGTATCCTAATTGGGTCTGAACCTATAGAACCTAGCAAGAAAATCGCTACTGGTCGCGTCCATTTTTCCCACAATGCCCTTCAATATTTTTCCAGTCTTGAGAATTTTCAAACACTGGTTTCAATTAATTTACGTCAACTTTTCTTTCAATTTTAGAAACAGCATTACGTACTTACCCGACCGCCGTACTACAAAACTTTGAACATAGATGCTCCTTTGGAAATTTCATATGAGGTGGTGAAGTGTCACTTGCCAAATTCAAAGGTCATATGAGGTCAAGTTATAAAATATGCTGAAAACATCAAATTGGCATAATATGAAAAGTTGAAGTCCAATTGCAACAACTTGAGCCATACATGCATCATGGTAACATTCATATGATAATGTCAAGGGTCACTGGCATGGGTGAAAGTTCATCTAAGGTCAAGTTATAAAATAGGAGTGAAAGAAAGGTGGATCGTGAAAGCAGGTGACACTTGTGGTTCAAGAACTGCTTGTTTGTCAAATTGATCTTTTGGCCTTGTGTGTTGTCTATAACATGTAGGCAAAGTCCCTGCAATGGTTCGCTGAAACACCACCACCCATACAGGCGATTTTTGTGCAAAAATGTTTGGATCCCAACATTCAGTCATCAAATAGCCAAAATTAGTTTTAAGAAGCTCTAATGTCTGTTTTCATGAAGACAGTAATATTATTTGTTAAAAGATTTTAATGGCAACAACTGAGAGACACCTACACACTATCCAATTTTAGTTTTGGAAAACAATGAAAATGGCTCCAAGGCCAAACCACACAATTTATTTTACTTTCCAGAAAACCTTTAACATCATGTGATGCAAGAAGGTTGTAGTGCAATAGCTGCCATGTGAAACATCTGGGCTGTCATGGATGATGATACTTTTACTTTATCTTTCCACGCGTCTTGGGCTCTTGTAAATGGTTCTTCAGGCGCAGTCGCTGAAGAAACATCAAAAGCCACTGACCAAGACTTGCCATAATATCAGAGGTGTATTGAGTCAATCCACAATGCACAGTTTTGGCAAATTTCACCTCAATAAGGTTTCATGTGATCCCACAAAAATCCTTCACACATAGAAACCCTGATTTTATTCTCATTTTAGCCTACCAAACATTAGATTTTTTTGCATGATCATGAATTTTGGTCTTATGGTTCTTTTGATTTTGGAACTTTTTATCCTAATATGACATGTGTTTAGTACAGTACAGTATAGGCACATTTACAATGCATTAGGGATGATTCAAACACTCTCTGCATATAGTAACTGTTTGGTATGAATTTCTGTCAAATGGCAAGCAATTGCACTTTACGACCTCTTGCATTCCAATAACAAAATAATTGTTTTTATTGGTAGTCCTCGCATCCATCCATTTTTGACGCCATCAGATGACATTCTATCTCCATTCCCTGTGTGCCACCTGAATTTCAAACGGGCAACAGACGCGCAGACAATGATGGACTGAGGAAAGGAAAGATGCAAAACAATACCCCATGGATGGCAGGCTATGTTGAGGAGTATACTAATAAATGATTGCCTTCAGCACTTATAATGGTAGAATGAAAAATTATGTAACAGATGTGACTTAATACACTAAAGTCCTGTATCATTTCTGAGGTACAAATATGATATATTAAAGAGGCTTCCTAGTACTACTTTGCATGAATGACCAAATAAAACCGTCTACAACATTTCTAATCTTCAATTTCATATTTTAAAGTACTTTGGGTAAATTTACAAGTTTCATCATGTTTTACGAATTCTGGAAGCATATACTACATTCTTTACAACTCATTCTTTTACAAATACACCAATGTTCATAGCACACATACTCCAAGAATTCAAACAGGCTGAAGATTGGCAATTATACAACAATAATGGAGATCAGGCCTAAACAAACGGTATATAAAAACCAAGATTTCTAAAGGAGATGGGACACTCCCCTATTTGTACTGCAAAGATTAAGTGCTTCTACATCAGCTAATCTTTGGGGCTATCCCACATAACAAGCAGACTGCTTTTTGTCAAATTTTGAACTTGCTGTTGGTTTAACAAACACCTTTTTTTTTGTGTAAGTGGGAGACAAAGGGACAAGTCTTTTGGATTTCTCAATGCCCCTAAAATTCTAAGGCAAATCACCGCAAAATAACATTGTCCTTCCTTTGTCTTTAGGAATTTGAAACACTAAAATTTATTATAAATGCTATAAACTATTCAAGCTACCCTACAAAAATAGCATGACACTTTTGAACTTCGCACCGTTGCTTCCCACAGTGAAATATCGTCGCTGGGCAGGAAAAACCTCATATGTGCATTTGACCTTTAAGAGCAATTTTAACCTCACATGTAGTAAAAACGGTAACATGACAAAACCTCATATGTAACATTTTCGGGAGACACCAAAACTGAATAATTTGCTGTAATGCCCTGCAAAAGAAATGTTTTCCTTTCTAAATATATTTAGATAATTATTTATTCCAGCTTCTGAAATAAACTGCCATATGATTTACTATCATATTTGGCTTGAAATTCGGACTAGAACCCGATGTGACCAAAATGCACATATGAGGTTTTAGCACTGGGGCCCACTTTCTACATATGTGGTTTTGCATTTGACCTCTGGAGTTACATATGAGGTTTTTCCCGCCCAACGACAATATGCGATACTGTTGCTTTTACCTACCAGACACTAGGGGTATCCTTCCCCATGGAAATCCACTTCCGTTTCACAAAAATAAGGGTAGTGTCCTATTTTTTTAGATAATCTTTGATATAACTCACTGAAAACCACTGTTTTTGGAGGGAAAAAATAGTCAGTATAAAAGCACCAACATAATGGGACGTTTTGATGCTTTTGTAAAACCATGAGGAAAAAAGTGCTCCAATTCCAAATCACATGATGTGTGTGTGTTTGCAACCAAAAGAAAAACATGCAGTGCCAACTAATCTCACTCATCCCCAGTCTATAAATATATTACGGTTTTATGCCTCAGTCATATATTACTCCTGTGCAACCCCCACACACTGATACATGTATATAAATGTTCTAGTTATGTCTGCTTTTCTCCATGTGGATTTCTGAACAACAAGTGAATGAAACTACCCACCTTTTCCGTCCTTACCCAGACCTTTCATCCTTGGATAAGAACCTTTGGTTATGCTTCGATCATCAAGGAACTCCCAAGAATGACGGGTCTAAGTATTTTGGAAAAATTCAGAATGAAGCCAAAAAATGTACCACTATTCAAATGAAAAAATCCTTAGCAAGCACAGTGGTGGATCCAGAATCAGACAAACAAGAGGAGCAAGGAAGAATGAAATACTTCGAGTTATCGGCAAACAAACTTATTCATACAGAACTCTTTATTTAACTATGATTATTGTTCTATCAAATGGACAAGTATACAAAATTTCTAGCTAGAAATACATGTGCAAAGAGTTACAGAATATGTTTGTTGATAACATGCAAATTTCAGCTCTGCTTTGTGCCCCGGCTTTTCCTGATTCTGGATCCACCACTGAAGTGTACAAAGGCACAATTGCGGGTGGGGGTTGCACAGGAGTATAAAAGCCAATTCTACAAACCTTTCCTACACTTTCCTTTAGACCTCAACATCAGCACATGTTTATAAAGGATGAATGTTATTTTACATTCATCCTTTATAAACATGTGCAGATGGTGAGGACAATTTGACCCACTGGCCTTTATTTTGAACTCTCATACCAACCAAACTGCTTGTTAGGCCTTGGCTTGGGATCACCTTAATTAATATTAATTGAATAGACAAGTTTGAGAGGATTTGACCTACTAACAGTGGCGGCGGAACCGGGGATGGGGTCAGAGGGGCCATGTTCCCCCCCCAGTTTTGAAAGTGGAGGGCCTGGTCCCATTTTTTCAAAAGTGGATGATGATGATACACATCAGGCTTATCAGGGCTGCACGAGAAAACGACAGTAAAGTATTGAAAAATTGCTCAAATAAAAGCCAAGTGGCCCTCCACTTTCAAAATCATTCCACCACAGCTGCCAACAAACCTTGTACTATATTTAGATATTTAGATCACCATTTTTTTGTTTTTAAACCATTTTCGATTTCTTTTCACATAATCACTTCTTTTTCAGTTTTTATAAACTCTTCAGCACACATAATGTGTCAGATGAAAAAGTAATTTTCATTAGCGTATCACATGAACCCATTTGCTGTTCACATGCATTGTAATGTTGTGAACTGTACAAAACTGGGTGTCCCAAAATAAGGTATCATGAAGAACATTGATTTCAAATCAAATTATCAAGGTTGGGAATTTACTTTTTAATTATTAAAAAATCGCAAAGAGGTTCTTTAAATAGAGAGGCAAAACATTCCGTAATCTTTAGAAATTCACCGTCTCGCATTGTTTGCCGACCACAAAGAAAAATAGAGTACCAACAATAGAAGCATGCTGCCTCCGCTCTTCCACATACTGTGGGTGCCGCTTTGCATATACACTATCGATATTGATACAAATAAATGTATGTGTTAGAGTGGCCAGGTGGTAAATAATAGTGTACCTGGAATTCATTGTGCTCGATACTCTTTTTTCTCCTACTGCAATGCGCGCTTAGGTGAAAAGATGTTTTCATTGAGGCTGTTTATTTAAAGCAAAACGACTGACGTGTCATTTCATTCGGTGTTTTGCCTGGTAGGACAAAATTTAACCACCCATAAGCACCCAACATCCCACAACCTGATATTTTGGCGGATTGTTTGTATCGAATTGACATTATGGTGTATCCAAGCACCCAAACTAATGATTATTCCGTGCAATATTCAAATTTCAGCGCCCAGCACGGACGACTTTTTTTGAGGCTTCACCCCCTTGACAAAATCAGTCTAGTTCCTTCTTGTATTCCAGGTGGTAACAGCGGCATACACACATTGTTGGATGGCTGCCAACATTCCTAAATGTGTATTGTTTACTTTCCTTTCCAATGTTCACAATTACCCTCCTCTTCAAAGCATTACTCTGGCCATGTGGTAACAGCTGCATAGCACACATATTGGACAGCTGCCAACATTCTTAACAGGGTTATTTACCTCCCTTCCCACTGGTATGCAATTGCCTCTTCGTGCCTTACATTATGTGTTACAGATGGGTATATTCTTACAGCAAAATAAACTGGTTCCGCATTATAATTTGGGAGGGCATAAATAAACAAGATGTCATTATTATCAGCCAACATAAATTTTTAGGGTATTTGTCAGAGGGTGTTTTTGAATCAATCCCATATGCATTGCAATGTGCCTATACTGTACTGTATAACACATGTCAGTACTTGGGAAAAAGTTTCCCAACAGTTTAAGAACCACTGGAAATTTCATGATCATGATAAAATTCTAAGTACTAACACTTGGTGGACTAAAATAAGCATAAAAGTCAGGGTTTTTATTTTGTTTAAGAATAGATTTTTGTGGATCACATGACCCCATTGGGTGAATTTTCCAAAAACGGTGGCATTGTGGGTTGACTCAATACACCCTCTGGAGTATTTCAAGTGTGTCACATGCAGAGCCATGTTGCATACCTGCTGGACCCGGTAACAAAAAAAATATTTTTGATGATTTTTTTTTTTAGATTTTCTGATTAACTGACTCCCTGATAGCTCCTTTAAGGTGACAGAAATCCAGTGCATTGCCATCACGGGCCTACGTTTGAATCAATACCTACATATATGACTGATTAAATTTGTAATTAGAATGGACATCACATGGACATTACAATACTTGTCCACTCAGGTCACAGGTGGGATTTGTCAAATTAAGATGTTATTAGGAGCAAAAAAGAATAGAATACTTAAGAAAATTTTTGTTGTTTAAAGTTTGGAAAACTTGGCACAGAAATGCCAGGACGTGGGGTTTCAGCTATAATATGCTACATTCCTGGAAGGAAGTGTTGGAAAACTTTGTGATGATGGTTTCTGAATATTGCAACAAGCATTCCAACAACTTTTTTCCAGGATTGTAGATTACTGGGCAACAGTGGCAGAGCCAGAAGGAGCAGGGGGGGGGGGGGGGGGGGGGGGGGGGGGGGCAATTTCTCCCTATCTTTTTGGGCACAAAAACTAATTCCTCTCACCCCCCCCCCCCCCCCAGAAGAAGCACTGCCACTGCTGGGCAAGTTCATAATGGCCATAGCCCTATTTCCTAAATCACATCCTTTGGACTAAGTTCAATTCAGTTCAGTTTAGTTTACATAAGTGCACTCAATGGTGGCACGACATTACATGAGAATGATTTCCATTCATGTTGACATTTGGTTAATATCTTATCTTGAGGTTAGTTCTAATTAAATAAGTCAATCAAATGTCAAATTCGATTTGATCCAGTTGGCCAATGACATCAAGTTCTTGATGCCGTACGTCAACACACTCATATGTGATGCGATCTGGGAAAACCCGCCACATGGTGGGAAATTTATATTTTCAGTTTTTACTATCACTGCAGAGTTTGAAATATTAAGTTTCCATAACTGTTTACTTCTTTCTTCTTTGATACACACATCAAAAGTACGCCTTATACAGTCTGACAAAAAATAAAGTACAATATAACAGATTTTAAGCTATTTTCTTTATTTTTTCAAAACTGCCCTGTGCGACATGTGGCGGGTTTTCCCAGATCATATCACATATTATCATTAGCCTACCCAGAACTCACTGCTGTCTTTCTGCAGGGGTCATGAAAGTTGAGACAAACTAAAGATGGCCGCCAACCTGACATCAAAATTTACCAAAGTCCAATGAGTTTGGTAGCCTAATATCATGGGCATTTTCATCTTAAATTTGGCTGTGAGGGTGCTCTGTACCAAGACAGTCAGTACATACATGATCTATATTCAATCACAGCTGTTTGACCCCATGCAAATTTCTCTTACTAAATCTCTTCTCTTACTAAATCAATTTTAAGCAGTGGTGAAATTGATAGTTAATATATAATTAGGAACATACAAGAGCTATTACCCCTATATTTTTTTTAATCTGTTGTGGGAATCTTGACATATAGGCATACAAAGGTCATGATGTGTTTGTTATAGCACCTCCTATATACCCATGCAGTCTCAATAGAAATCTGTGCAAATACAGATTTTAAGGAGAAATCATACTTGACCGCAATGAAATTTGGTAAAATTTAGAGGATGTCTGTTAGTGTAATAACTAATCCAAATTGGTTGTCAAAACTGTGTCGTCATTGATAATTTTTGTTTTATTCTAGTTTTGTCATAATAAATGAGACTTTCAAACAATTGTGCAAATTGCATATGGGTAATCTTGATAAGTGTTATTTGAAATACTGAGCAATTGTGTTTTGTTAAGACTCTGGTACCATATTTAGACAATAAAAGATTTGTTTTTCCTATCCTACATTTCAAAGTTTATTGAATCAAACTTTTAAATGTTGAATATTCACATTACATGATCTTTATAAGTATTCATTATGGTTGAGACTAACTATTCATTGTTGAATGATAATGAAATTTTGATACCAGTAGTCTACCAAGTAAAAATAAAATGCATCAAAGTTAATCAAAGTTGGCCAAGTACTACATGAATGCAAAATCATTACTGAAAATTTATAAATGAAACCCAAATTCTTCCAGCCCAATACACGATGAGGCACTCTCTGGTACAGTTTCCCCATTGATTTAGTAGTCTCAGAGAACATTTAAACCTCTCGCTATGAAAGACATGGAGACACAGGTTGGTTTGAGGCTCCTGAAGATTTAAACACCATTAGACATGGCAGACATTAAATGAACTAAGTTACAAGATTGCTATCAAGAAAAGTTACCACTACACACACACACAGGCTTCCAATATCCGCAACAAATAAGTGGATTTCATATTAGTTTTCCCCGTTTCCTTTTGCAGATTTGTTACTCATATTCCCCCTGTTACTTGCACAAGAAAAACAACTAACCTTTAAAGGAATTAAAAGATACTTCCTCTTGCCATAGTTTGGTTTGCAACATTCACAGTACCATTTGGAGTAGAAAGAAAAATTGATCTTATCAGAGATGTATCTTGGCACTATAGTGCATTTATCTTCCACCAGTCAGTAACATTAAGTTAATGTAGGTATTTCTCATGCCCATTTGTATGCCAGCAAGTTTAATAAATGCTTGCAATATAATGCCAATGAATATCACAATGATGTCACTGTCTCGAAGAAGATAAAAAAGTGAAGCTTGCTTAACCTTTCCTTTGAATAGATTTTACATGATAGCTGAGGTACAGTTGTACATGTAACAAGCAACCAGAAAAACGGCTGCAATCACCTTAAAAAATGGCCCAGTGTGAAAAGTTGTGTAATATTGCCTTGTCATATCATTAACAAATTTAAGTATTCTTTTAACAATATTTTGTAATAAATAAATAAATTTAATAAATTTTAAGTTTACTAAACCTAAATTAATAGAACATTCCAGTGACAGTATTTCAGAGGTTAACTTTTTACATTCAGTTCTGACACAAAATTTTCATTCCTAAAAATTGTATAATGTGAAACACAATATAAATAAAATCTGTGGACAATATAATTCTACAAGAAACGCAAATATCACGGTGCAAGGAAAAACCTCCTACATGTACTTGATTCAAAACTACCACAAACTATACCAAGTTGAATAATAAAACCACTTGCAAAACTGCTTCCGATTTCTGTCGATTTTAATTTTGGTACAAAATCTAACACAAATTCAAATGATATCGTCTGATAAGTGATTTGTCCCAGAAACATTTCCCTTAAACATGACCTAAATCCTTCCTCCATTATAACTGTACATAAAGATGCTAATCTTATACCCCTACTACACAATCACACCACTGGCGAACAAACTCTGTTTTTAATGCATTCAGTGTTTGTGTCAGTGATTCTATATTTTCCCAGATAATACTACATTAAGCCACATCCCTTTGTGGAGAAGACAACAAACTCTGTTTTTAATGCATTCAGTGTTTGTGTCAGTGATTCTATATTTTCCCAGATAATACTACATTAAGCCACATCCCTTTGTGGAGAAGACAACAAACTCTGTTTTTAATGCATTCAGTGTTTGTGTCAGTGATTCTATATTTTCCCAGATAATACTACATTAAGCCACATCCCTTTGTGGAGAAGACAACAAACTCTGTTTTTAATGCATTCAGTGTTTGTGTCAGTGATTCTATATTTTCCCAGATAATACTACATTAAGCCACATCCCTTTGTGGAGAAGACAACAAACTCTGTTTTTAATGCATTCAGTGTTTGTGTCAGTGATTCTATATTTTCCCAGATAATACTACATTAAGCCACATCCCTTTGTGGAGAAGACAACAAACTCTGTTTTTAATGCATTCAGTGTTTGTGTCAGTGATTCTATATTTTCCCAGATAATACTACATTAAGCCACATCCCTTTGTGGAGAAGACAACAAACTCTGTTTTTAATGCATTCAGTGTTTGTGTCAGTGATTCTATATTTTCCCAGATAATACTACATTAAGCCACATCCCTTTGTGGAGAAGACAACAAACTCTGTTTTTAATGCATTCAGTGTTTGTGTCAGTGATTCTATATTTTCCCAGATAATACTACATTAAGCCACATCCCTTTGTGGAGAAGACAACAAACTCTGTTTTTAATGCATTCAGTGTTTGTGTCAGTGATTCTATATTTTCCCAGATAATACTACATTAAGCCACATCCCTTTGTGGAGAAGACAACAAACTCTGTTTTTAATGCATTCAGTGTTTGTGTCAGTGATTCTATATTTTCCCAGATAATACTACATTAAGCCACATCCCTTTGTGGAGAAGACAACAAACTCTGTTTTTAATGCATTCAGTGTTTGTGTCAGTGATTCTATATTTTCCCAGATAATACTACATTAAGCCACATCCCTTTGTGGAGAAGACAACAAACTCTGTTTTTAATGCATTCAGTGTTTGTGTCAGTGATTCTATATTTTCCCAGATAATACTACATTAAGCCACATCCCTTTGTGGAGAAGACAACAAACTCTGTTTTTAATGCATTCAGTGTTTGTGTCAGTGATTCTATATTTTCCCAGATAATACTACATTAAGCCACATCCCTTTGTGGAGAAGACAACAAACTCTGTTTTTAATGCATTCAGTGTTTGTGTCAGTGATTTGCACTTTGCAGCACAACACTTAGCAAAAGACAGCTTTGTTTGTAGGGAAAGACATTCACATTCCAGTACAACACTGCATTCACCTGTATATTTATTAATCTTTACCTGGAGATAGCCAGCGCATGTTAGTGTTGGAAAAAAAAGTGGAACTGGCCAGATTCAAACCGGTGACCTTCATATTACTAGCATGATGCTCTTGCCAACTAAGCGAAGGAAACCTTTTGGACCTAACACCTATAGATTATATCTATCGCTCCTCTACCAACCCTGGCTTGATAGCTTAGTTGGCTAGAGTGTTAATTGTGCTAGTAACATGAAGGTCGCCGGTTCAAATCCGGCCAAGCCCACACTGGCCATCTCCAGGGAAAGATTAATAAATATACATCCTTGTCTACCTGAAGATAAGTAGTTAAAATGTCAATATATGCACCTGTTAAATCCTGTGATACAATACCAGTAGCCTTTTTTGTGTTTGGTATCTGTACATGGAGAACAGTTTTGTAGTTCAGTATTTTTCAAAAAGTATGGTACATGAAAAGGTTTTTTCCTGCACATGAAATATGCTGTGGCATATACTGCTATACCACTAATCAGGGGCAGTAACTTGAATATATTAATAAATCACTGTATATAAAACACTGTTACAAACAATGATGAATAGGTAAAAACAATGCAAAATAGCTGCATCGGCCTCCATATCCCTTACTCCTTTTATTATTTTCTTTATTCTACTCCCAAATCCCCAAAAATACAACACTAAATTGTTTGGGCTAAAACAATATAAAGAGAGATAGGTTAGAAGAATACTGGATCCTAATCATATGAGTCCTATCTGGGGATACTACTGATATATTTGAAATTCCATATTTTGGAATACAACCCAAAAGTGGGCAATTTTACCCGTATTTTAGGAGAAGAGTTATTTTTCTGCAAGAATGCACAGGGTCTAAGAATTTAACCTGAAAATACATTATTTGTAGGCATTTTTGGAATGTAATTTTGTGTCAAATATGTTCTAAAATTATGAAAAGACCTCTTTCAATTATCAATTATCTTCTACACAGTCTGTGCCTTTATATTTCAGTGGCATAAAATACACTGAAAATGCCTACTTTTTTACCACATTCCAATGAAAGTGATTTCACTCATAATAGGATTACATGTAGGTTTGAGTATTATTTGCTTCTTATATCTTTTTTTTTATTAAAAAAAATAGTGCCACATTTTTCTTGAATTGGGAGTTCATATTGCCCTTAGATGCAATCTTGCTATCCTGGTTTATTGTTGCAGGTTAAAGACACTATCAGTGATTTGAAAAATATTTGAAATGTGCAGGAATAGCTTCAAAGTGAAGGATAAGTCTGTAGAATTCTCATACGTTACCTTTTCCAGCTGTAGAATTGACAGAAAAGGAAGAAAACGGCAGTGTTCCAAGATACGATTCTCCATTCAATTACGTGTTGTAGTAAGTGTCCGAACGGACAGTAATGACTAGAATCTCCGATTCTGCCCTTATTAGGTTGCTTCTGGTCTTATCATTTGCAGGGTATGTTAGGATACCTGTACTTGTTACATACATGTAAAAATCTGATTTTTGATGATTTTTTCGATTTGCTGATTTAGCAATCACTGATAGTGTCTTTAATTAAAGGAATTTATTGGCATGAATCTAGTGGTACATATATTATACAAATATTGACTGCTTTGAGGGGCATGGTAAAAATTATAGGCCTAAGGTGATCTCAAAACCACACTATGCCCCAAAGCGAAGCTGAGGGGCATAGTAAGGTTTTGAGATCACCAAGGGCTAATAATTTTTACCATGCCCCCCTCAAAAAAAGCAGTCAATATATGTTTTATATACCAAATTTAAAGATTTGTGTCTTCTGAAAGGTTAAAACACACTTCATAATAGGCCTAAGTTATCGCACTATACTAGGCCTTTTTATGATACTATAACAACAAACTATTTAGCTCCATTTACTTGACGAGTAGATACACTGAATTCAATGAGTTCCGAATTCGACAGCTTGAGCACATCATTGATATCTCCATTTCCAGTTTGCAGCGAGATATTCCTTGAATAACTTTATAGCATACTTAACCTGTTTTTGTGTTCTCGCTATCAGCTGCCTCTATTATGCCAAACAGTCCTTCCTCTTCAACTGAGGCACATCTTGGTTGTGATTTAGCCATAATTCATCCAAAATGACCAGTTTGTTTACGTTTCAACTAACAGCACTGACTGGGTGAAGAGTGAAGAGAGGTCATTTGCAATAACATAGAGATGGATCTCTGCTACAACCATATGCATATGTATACTGTATGTAGTGGTACTAGAGAGTCGTGGTAGAAGAGACTATAATTGTTCAATTTGCAGGCATAGCAATTGCTATGCCCTGCAATAGTGAATGCAATGCCCGGCAGACCTGAGTTTATGAATGAGTAGTAAATTTATGTCCCTACTTTTAACCAATCTGATGACAGGGATCTTTAAATGAGGTATATAAAATGAAAAGCCTTAAATAAGACATACCAGATGGTTTTCATGCTCATTTGAGTATTCCTTGTGAAGAAAACACTATTTTAATGATTAATTTTCATAGCAGTAGATGATTTGAGGAAGCTGCCATGTTTATTATTTACACTATCATTCTGCCACAAGCCGTGAACTTCGCTTTTATCCTTTGTGTGCTCAACGAAGTTTCCAAGAATGAGGCTTGTGGCAGACTGGCTAAAGTCACATGATATATTTTCGCTGGCTTCTGTTTTGGTATTACATATGGCATTGTAAATATAGCACAGGGAATAAAGACGGCAGCTTCCATGATTGGTATACAGTCATGTACATTTGTCAGAATAAATTTTAATTTTTTTCATCTATGCTTATAGGAATTAACTTGAAACTTTAGAGTATGTAGTTTTGATTGTAACTCAAACTGTATGTGTCACAGTAAGTCGATGCCAAGGATTCCCTTTAATGAAACAAATGGCAAGCTAGGGTTAACCAGCATAATGTTTTGTGTTTTTTTAGTTTGGTGTTTCAGTTCTACTAACTTTCTCTGTATCATGTATCATTTATGTTTGAATGATCAAAAAAAATTATGTCAAGAATGTTCTCATGCTGCCCTACAACTAGGGCTTTTAATTACTTATTCAGATCACATTGAATGCTTGCTGGTCTTACCCGCTTATAATAAGTACACAGACAGGGATATTCAGGAGGTACAAAGAGTGCTAGTTCTCATGTTGCCTTAACTGTCAGTCAGTTAAGGCCAATACTCTTTGTGGCCTTGCTATTTTTTGCCCAATCTAACAATGACTTCAATGATAGGCAACAGTGGGATTCAGGCTATAGGGTGGTTTCACAAGACGTCAGCAGTTCAACTGGAGTTTTGTATGTCCTCCAGAATGTAAGAGCACACTACAATCACCTGCAAATAAGTCTGAAGTTTGGGTACAGCACATTTATGTATTGTAATCTGTGCATTCCGGAGGACAAACTAACTCCAGGTGATCTGCTTAGGCCACAGTGAATCAACACTATTATGCCTAGGTTTACAATCGATTTCTATACATCACAACTTGCACAAATGTTTGATATATATATATGTACAAAGCACCTACACATATATACACACACACACTTTGTTGACCAGACAATGACCTTTCTACACTCTGTCCAGCTCGAAGTATGAAGTAGCGACGCGGGGGTGTACGTTGTACCGACTTTCAGCGCGCGCGTAGGCAAAGCACAGGCGCGCTAAAATCGCACTGCAACTGAAAGGCGGCACTGGGTATACGTGCGCATCGTCACTTCATACTTCAAACAAGACAAAGTATAGTATATTACGCTTTGTTTAGTATTAAAGAGGTGGAGACTATGCTAGTGTTTAAAGGGTCAACAGGGTCATCCTTCTTTGAGGGTTCAATTTAACCAGTATCAAACTGGAAAATGTGACTCAATTTATTAGTTACTGAATCATTTAGTGCATACTACTGGTTGTGAGTTTCTGGCTTGCACCAGGCTGCACATGCATCATCTCATGATACAAAAAGAATTAGAACAAGGTGCATCAGGGTGTACCTGAAGGCCTTGGGATAGACATAGTAACTGTCTTCCCGATCTGGCCCATCAGCTCAATTGGTAGTTGTAGAGTATCCATCTAATAATCAGATTCACGAGAATAAAGATATGAATTTGGGAACTGGTACTCTCTCTTTATGATGAATTGAAACCAAGGCGATACCATTGTTTTACGTTTCCATGCAAAAATCATGGTGTCGCCGGTTTCAATTTGTCGTAAGAGAGTACCGGTTCCCAAAAACATACCTTTATTCTCATTCTTAAACAGCTTTATAATTTAAGGTCACTTAAAACACAATTTTGCAATCTTTATAGCATAAATACAACAAGGAAGGACTGTCACCACCCAGTGAGAAAAATCAAACCTCCCGTTGAACGCAACAAACATATGCAACGAGACCCAACGTTGGCAGGCGTGCGTGAATGTAGCAAAACATGGTATTACGTGAGTGCTTCAACTTCCAAATAATGTCAATACACAGCACATACTACCTGCATGGGTTCAATTATCGAATTGAAGCAAGCTATTAAGGCATCAGCCAATGAAATTGCATACATTTTCACAGCTGTTTAAAAATGACCGATTATGCTTTTATTTTGATGGGAGTAGAGCAAAAAGGTTGCTGTTTAGTATTTGCTTTGTTATGATGATTTAAACCATTCTGAAAGCTGTGCTAAAACATCTCTGAATTTCATTTCCTTTTAAGGAAAATAAATAAATAACCGGCCTGTCCTGCGCAGCCCTTGAGCACCGAGTATGCATTAAACATTTCTTTTTTTATTCACTAAATTGACACCAAATTAAATAAAACAGATTGATTTATATTTGTGCAATGCATATGTTTAGTGGTCAAACTGAACATTAAATCAAAAGTTTCTGGCTGAGGCCCGATACAACCCCAAATGCTTTCAAAAAATGTTAAAATGGCCCCTCAACTAAAAGTAATTGAAAACCCTGTTTAGCCACTATAAGCTACCAAAAATATTGTTTAAAATTTTAGAATTGCTATGCAAACATATTCCACACAGCTAGCAATTATAGCTATGCAAAACTTTCCTGTAATTTGTAAATCAAATTATGTTAGTCAAAAAATTAGGTAGGAATGTAATCACTTGTTATACAAAGGGGTCATATTATGGGGTTGGGGTTAGAATTAGGGCAACTTCCCAACACACATCTGAGCACACTAGGTCTAAGACTACAACTGGCAAGT
Source organism: Ophioderma brevispina (assembly GCA_023653785.1). NCBI lineage: Eukaryota > Metazoa > Echinodermata > Ophiuroidea > Amphilepidida > Ophiodermatidae > Ophioderma > Ophioderma brevispina. The sequence continues at coordinate 129,295 of JAMKCH010076155.1, forward strand.
GTTTCTTTAAAATTTTTGTTTTAAAATTATGGTAGTTTCAGAATTTTTAAGTAAATAATGCAAAGGGTTGTACTCCTCAGTTCTTACCCAATCATGTACATTGATTGTGTTTATATTGCACCAATTAATTAAAATGCCACTGGCATTAATACTCTTATTAGTCCCACCAATTTAATACAATACAATGAATAATAGTATTCTGTTGTATTCACCAAGATAAAATATTTCAACATTATTTCTTTTGCACTCTGCTTTTAGGTGTTAAAAAGAGTTGTTTTGTTAGCATAGACATAAAGCAAGGGATTTGTTTCTTGCCTATCATGCTTGGTTGGAGGCAGCGTTCAACGGCACGCTGGGCTACTAACCGGTTGACTATCGTGAGGAGATGTGTGAATTCTAAGCTGGTTCCGTATGTGTCTAAGGCTTGACAGAGGGCCTGGATGTACCAAGAACCGTATGCTGTATCTCGATGTGAATAGTAACCTGTTGGGAAGAAATATCAAGAGCAAATGTCAGAGAATAGGTTTACCTTAAATCAGGATTGTGTCAACTTTAGTTCATGCTGACACATTATTTGGACATTTCATCATGTGAGTTGAGTGGAACAAAGTCGTAACTGACATTTTTGGCAAAATTGAGTTTTTATGTATTATATGAAAAAGTACGTAATTACACTTAATTTTATATATTTCAACTGCCAGTCTCAATTTATTGCAAAATTATTATGCTAAATAGGCCTAATTTTGTGTAGGTATGACTTTGTTGCACTCAAAATTGATTTTCTATTGAGTGCAATTTAGTCCTAACTGGTAGATACCGACTTTGTTGCACTCACCAGGGAAACTAGTTATGTTGATGTGCCATTTTATTTTTTGTAACGTGATGGTTTAAGAGGGTGTAAGTAAAAAAACTTCCCAAACAGTTTTGTAAAAAATCCTTTTTCATTTGTTACCAAATGTTATGTTAATTTTGGCAAAATAACCTTAATAACATATCAAAAAAATACATCGGTCCTCGGACCGCTTGTGCCGCCTGCCATCGCGGTTAGTGAATGATAGGACTAACATGACCTTTGACCTTGATATGTGACCTTGGACCTCAACAAATGAGGGTTTGCATGTAAACTCCATAAACCAAGTTTGGTTCCAATTGAACTTCAACTTTTCAAATGAGGTCAATTTTACATTTTCAGCCTATCTTACAATTTGACCTCACATGACCTTTGACCTTGGTATGTGACCTTTGACCTCAACAAATGAGGGATCCCATGTTGCACCTATGATTCAAGTTTGGTTCCAATTGAACTTCAACTTTTCAAATGAGCTCAAGTTTACATTTTCAGCCTATTTTACAACTTGACCTCACATGACCTTTGACCTTGGTATGTGACCTTTGGGGGATGCCATGTTGTACCTGTGACCCAAGTTTGGTTTAAATCCATCAAAGTATGAGTATGAGGATATTACAGGGAAATGTTAACCCTTTTTCATCACTTCAGACATCAACAACAACAACAGACATCAACAACAACTACAGCAGACAAAGTGATCCATATGTGTCTTCCTGCCTTAGGGCAGGCGACACAAAAATGTAGTTACGACCTTCTTGCACTCAATATTACACTCAGTACTTTAAGTATTGTACAAAAGTAAATGAATATGCACAATTTAATACATATTTCAAGTAAAAGGCTCAATGTATTGCAGAGCCTAACTAGGTCTAATTTGGTATAGATACGATTTTGTTGAGTGCAATAAAGTTGAAACTAGTAGATACATGTACAACTTTGTTACACTCAATGGAAAAATCATTTGTGTAGTTATGCCACCTTAATTTTGTAATTACTTCTTAATTAGTCAACTTAAGTGGGAAATAAAACATTCATATATTTTGAAATATACATTTTCACCCTGCATAATAATATTTTCCATTCTAAAACTCACTACTGAATGAAACACAAAATGCTTCTCCTGTAAAATCATGAACATGTAGATACGACTTAGTTGCACTCGCACGACAATTTGTCTATATATCGATCTCTCTGTCCACATTTTGAACTGTTTCTTGTCACATGCCTGATGGATTTTTTTATGAATTTCAGCAGAGGGAATAAGTGTTGGGGTATTTTAGTTCAAAGGTTATCTAGGGTTCTTTTGATGTCGTTATTGAAAAATGCTCAAAATGCTTCTCCCACATAAATATATGGAAACACCAGAAGGTGTATTGATTCCATCCCACATTGCACTGGTTTTGGGAAATTTCACTTCAATAAGGTCATGTGATCCCACAAAAATCCTATTCTTAACACATAATAAAAAACCCGTACTTTTACACTCATTTTAGCCCACAAAATGCTAGTACTTATGGGATTTTTTTGCATAATCATGAAATGTCTTGTGGTTCTTAAACTTCTCGAACACTTTATCCCTAAGTACTGACATGTGTTTAGTATAGTACAGTATAGGCACATTGCAATGCATTGTGGGATTGATTCAAAACATCCTTTGGGCATTCACCAAAGCTGTTCAGAATGCTGCTGCTTATGGAGTAGGTGCACATATTATTTAAAGCTGTGTTTGAATCTGAACACTTCCCTACCCGGCTAAATGAAACATAAAAATACATTGTTTTAACAAATCAATCAATCAATCAATCGGTATACCTTGTGTAACTGAGTAACATAGTAAGAAGTCAGCTCCAGCTGGTACTGTTGGTGTTGGGCCTGCATCCATGATTGTTAAGCCGCTGTCTGGCTCATCTTCTGGACCGTCTGTTTCTAGAGGTGCATCTAAACCTATTTCATGTTTCTCACCACGACATGCCTGAAATTCACAGTTAGAAAAATTGTCTGTTATGTTGCCAATTTCACACTCAGGAGGGGGTAGGTCATGCCAACCTAACAGCAACAGCAAATTCAAAACGGCATCAACTTCCGGGTGCTAATCTGTTTCAAAGACTTACCGGTAGGAGGGCGCTCTTACGCATATCGAACGGTCACACACAGACTTGACTAAAGACTAGGCCTGGTCACGAATATTTAAATCTAAATGACCGTTATTGGAAATTACACTATTTTGCAGCGGGGTTAATCCACTAACCCCGACGGATTTTGAAGTCAATAATTTTTTCTTAATTTATCATGATATTACTAAGATCTTTTGAACAAAGGTTTAAGAGATGATTTTTTAATGTCACTGGGCCCGAGACTGCCATAGTAAATGCACATAGCAGTTCCACAAATTACCGTTTGGAAATCCCCAATGCCCAAATCGAGCAGATCGTGTCCTACCCCCCCTGTTCACACTGAAAATGATATACTCTGTGCATGTGAGCAGAGGTGCAAATGCAGTAAAATTTTATTTCAAAGAAAAGTAGGAAATTCCAAAATTGGATTTTAAAGGGTAATGGTCAGATTGCTAATAGCCTTGTCCCCAGAACCCCCAGATTTTACTGGAAGTGGTCAAAATTTTTGTATCTGAAGAAAGCTACTATTTTTCTCATTTACCCTGTGAAATCTTAGGGCTAAAGGATGTTTGGTTTGGAAGTTATGAGTGAATATGTGCCCATTTTGGTTGGCCAATATTAATTTTACATAGTACTCTTTGGGGGCTTACAAAATCATGTTTTTAGCTCTCACGACAAAATGGATTGAAATATCTGATCTGCAGGAAATTTTACAGATGGAGTTTTGGGGTGAAGGCCATTCTATCAAGATGAAAACTTTACATACTTAAATCGGGACATCCCCCTTTTAACTACAATGTGCATCTAAAATCAAAATGAAAAGTGCATTCATTTCACTTGAGTCAAAGCATCCTGCTGTTGTGTACTGCTAATTTGTAAATTGTATATATATATTTGAACTTGGAAGTGTATGACCAATGAAACATAATTGATGAATCATAGTGCTAAAAAACTTGGGTTCCTTATGTGCTCCTTAAAATTCTACAGGAATTTAATTTCTTTTATGGCCCAACACTAACAAAACCAAACCCTAACTCTAAAGCCAAGAATTTGGTTACATGTAGAACTTCGAAAGGGATATGTATGGAACTCTTGCCAAAAGTTGTTTAGATCTGAAAAAAAATCAGTAACCCCCACGGTGATATATGAACCGAATGCGTGTTGCAGTTTGTAGATTGTTGATTGAAAAGAAAAAAAAATAAGTGCTAAAATTGTAATATATGTATACTTCATACATTATATTTGAAATGGAATAAGAGAAAATAGCAAGAACAATTATACCCCAAAGATAGAAAATGAGAAATTTGAAGCAGAAATGATGTGCTACAAATCGCAAACACCGCATTTGTCTGAAAATGATGCGGAAAAAAGTGGGGGACACTTGGCCTGAGCCGGCAGCCATACTTGGAAATATTGAACACACACATACACTGTTATCTACTGAAACACAGAACAAGTTTCAGGTCTGCTAGAAACCAGGTATATAAATGTGCAATAGGTGGCTCTTGGACAGGCCGGTCCACAAACCTGTTGGTTGGCCCTTGAACAATTTCAAATACAAAGAAAAAATAAATGAGTATTTTGACCTTCAAATATATATTTTTCAATTTGTGTGGCCTTCCATGGCCTGGGAGCAAATATAATCACAGAACTTTTGAGTGTGTCTGCAGTTGCCTTCACAGTACACATACTGTACCTGAATTAGAAATATCTTGGGTTTTCCTACAAGTGATGGGCACTTGTCGCCTCTGAAGACGTCAAAGAAGACTTGAAGAGGTAGAGTGCCATCTTTACCATATATAACACCATCGTCTCCATGCGTCAGGAAAACACACATGAAGCAATCACTGTCGCTGTGATCTGTGCCTATCGCAGCTGAAAAAATTAAACAATATTAAAGTTAAATGTGAATGAAAAATACATCGCGGTCCTGGGACTGCTAGCATCACCTGTCATCGCAGTTTGTGATAGGCCTCATATGACCTTTGACCTTGACATGTGACCTTTGGCCTCATAAACAAATGAGGGTTTCTGTGCAATATCCATAAACCAAGTTTGGTTTCAATTGAGGTCAATTTTACATTTTCAGCTTATCTTACAACTTGACCACACATGACCTTTGAACTTTATGTGACCTTTGACCTTGATATGTGACCTTTGACCTTGATATGTGACCTTTGACGTCATCAACAAATGAGGGATCCCATGTTGCACCGATGGCTCAAGCGTGGTTGAAGTCCATCGAATTATGCAGATATTATAGGCAAATGTTAACCCTTTTTCACAACAGACAACAACATCATCATCATTAGATAACAACATCAACAGACAACAGTGGATAAAGTGATTCCTATGTGTCTCGCATGATAAGGCAGGCAACACAAAAATTGCCAAATAATCTTGTTTACCTTCAGCACTTGAGTTTAGATTCCTTGGACTGTACTGAAAGAATGTATGATGCAGGTTCTCCACCAGTTAAGCACCATGACAGCTTGCTACGGGAATACGCAGAGAGTGATTTGGACCAAACCCATAATGCATTGCAATGTGCTTATACTGTACTGTACAAAACACATGTCAGTACTTAGGGATAAAAAGTGTTCAAGAAGTTCAAAATCCCGACTTTTATTACTAAATATTGCATAAAAATGATAATTTCTTGGCAAATGCTGGGTGTCCAGCTTAGCCACTTACACATGTAGGGGTCTTTACTACAACCATTACCAATACAGCAGTGCAAAAAAATTGACTTCGATGAAAAATAGGGGGTGCGATTTGTTTACATTTTAAGAAATCACTGAAAGTGGCTTTAACTGTAACCTTTGTAGGACTACTTTATGAATAATTTCTAACTTAAGGACAGTCAAGTTACAGGTCGGTAAGTGTAGCTGAAATATGAGGTGGTACCAACCATACACAGGAATTCAAATGCAGATACCAGAGTGAAAAAGCTTACTAATGTTATGCACATAATTCGAGTTTGCCAAAGTGGAACGGACCACTGTGGATCCCCAAAATTCTCCACAAATTCAGCACGTACCCCCAAATTTTGGAATTCAAGGTAGCTTAGGGGTCCACTGGACCCTGTTTTAAAAACTAGCACTATCCTTGGTGTGTATGTGTGTGTACTTACTTCCAAGGACCTAACACAAAAGAAATTCTTTTGAACATAGGTCCTCAAAAGTAGAACAATTCCTCGGATATAATGGGATTCATTACAGGTTTGGCTTTATAACCAAAGATGCGTTTTTTTAAAGTCCTCAGAAAGTATAGGTCATACAAAAATGTGTGTGTGGGTTGTGTGTGCGTGTGTGTGTGCATGTGTGAGTGTATTTTCAGCATAAAATTTGGACACACACGATGCAGACACACAAATTTCCGGGGACGTCATCGGTTGACAGACAGTGCCAGGGAATTGAAAACTGTTAAAACCCATAGCGAGAGGTCAACAGGTGGCGATCTACATTCAGCTGCACGGTCCTCTGTAAAAAGTCAAATTTTTGTGTGGAAGTTCATGGTTGGGTGGTTAACTTTCAGATGTGGTCACATTTTTTAAGTTGGGACCCAATTGTTGCACACATGGCAATTTGGAAAAAAATGCCTCGTTTTGCACATTTTTAACTGTGTCGCAAATATAGTTCATCTAAAGTATATAAAACCATACATTTCTGAAAAGCTTATGTTACAAGGATTCGAATGGCATCAATTTTCTTCTGATACTCGGGGTGATCGAATAATTATACAGGGTGAAACAAAAGAATTGTACATGAAATACTCAACTTTTTAAAATGAGTCACATTTTTTCCCAGTATGTAGAAATTGAAATTTATCTCATTGTTGAGAAAGTACATGGTTTGCTCTTTCCAAAAATGTATAATATGTGCTTGTTTTTTAATTACAGTACTACAATACAGGGTGCGCAAAAAGTAATACTAATTATACTTTGCAATTTTTTGAAAATAAAAAAGTAGCTCAATCTACATCATCTACACATCATCTACTGTTTAGGATCTTTAATTTGATGATGGATACTTTCTATTTGAAAAGATAAAAATCCTAAAATTGAGTTTATTATACAGGGTGTTTCAGAAGTTAAACTGAAACATCGTTGGTGTTTAACTAATTTTGTTTGTCAAAAGAATACTAGTATACAGAATCAACCATACTGCTTTGAATGCTTGCAATCATTTATGAACCAGAGTCACTTCCCTGAATTCCATGTTTACAAATAAAAAACCAGAAACCTATATAGGGTGTGTCAAAATGTGTAATATTGACTATGGTACACAAGAGTATTATATGTGTACAAGCTAGTGCATTTGCTGTATAAGTATTGCTACTGAAAATAAAATCCTGCTGTCATTGTCAAGCTAAATAACCAGCAATGGAGACATATGTTGAGATTAACACTTCATCTAGTCTACATTCACCGTGTGATATCATAGATACATACAGGGTGGTAGCTATGATAATAAACTACACACTTCAGTGGTTAATGAGACATTCTCTTTACAAATAGTCTAAAGGAGGAGTTTTTAGATTTAAATAGAAGTTTGAATATAATGACATTGAATTTGGTTGTCTCTAGCGGGTGTCTCTAGTGTTTAATGCGGCTTCTTTATTGACATGCTGCACAGTACGCTCTATGGTCATCATAGACAACAAATTCTACGTTTATGTAGCTACATACACATGTCTAAATTAAGAAGTTGAACCTAATTACTGAATCCAATTCAAAATCATTAAACAGTTAATTAATTGCTTACTAATTTAGAATAGAGGATACACAATTATCACTAAATTGATCAATTTCGGTGAATATTTATTGTGAAATGCTGCACGGCATGACAATTGTGATTTTTTAATTAACACACTAATTAGGCCCACATAAATTATCTAATTAGTATTTTATGTTTTTTAAAATGCAAACTCATGTATTCAACATGATTCATCAGTTTCCTACATCAAATAAAGCTATTAAAGTGACATTTAATTTCAAACACCGCACTTTAATACAGATAGGAAATGCACATACCGCAACATCCACCCCCGCAACATCCACCCCTTCCACCCTTGACTAATTATGTTTAATTAACTGTACTAATTAAGTAGTGTGTATATTTGATATTATTTTTGGTGGTATTTTAGAGGGATAAATAGGCTTTAATATAAGCCTAAATTTTCATTCTTCCTATGCTTAAAACATAATTTTATTAAGGAAACAATTAAGAAATGGTACCAAAAATGTGCAAAATCCACCTTTTTTGGGTGCCCCAACTTAAAAAATATGACCATGTGTGTGTTCTCAGTTTTGCTGTAAAAGGTCCAATGTACATGTCCTCGATCATCAGTGAAAGTGGGTAGGGTGTGTGTGTGTGTGTGTATTGCTCTCTCATCAACTCCATTTTCCAAGGCTATTTCTAGTCACCATTTCATTTGACTGCTATCGACCAAAAATAATCTTTAATAGCTCCCACGTGTAATGCTGTGCATGAACTAAATAGGATCTGTTCACCATGATTGCTTGTGCACAACTTCACACAAGGAAGCTATTGGTGAAAAGATTTTGTGGCTATATATCCCTAGAATTCATTGTCAATACCAGTGTATGGTAACTCTGGATTTGACAATAGTAGTTGCACTTAAGACACATAGCTATCTTCAGCACATGCCTACACTTCTGCCAAGCTCATGTCATGTGCCTTAAGAAATTATTAGAATAAGTACTATGCACTACAAGCAGATGTGGGGCATAGTTAAAGCAACAATGGCATATTTTTAAGAGCACCCCTAATTTTCAAAAGTTCAGATTTTTGCATAGTTGTGTTGGTATTATCTAGTATACAAATATGGACTGCTCATGAGGGAGATCGTGAGAAATATTACCCCAAGATGATCTTGAGACCAAGGGCATACTATTTTCCCGAGACCTTTGGTCTCGGGAAAATAGTAGGCCCGCGGTCTCAAGATCATCAAGGGGCAATATTTCTCTCCATATCCAGAATAGAGAGCATTCTATATTTGTTTTATACACCTCATGCATATATTTATGTCACCATTTTTTTTGGTTCGGCCTAGTGTAAACCTAAATCAACTGCATAATAATAAACTGCATTACAGTTTTCTTACTGTAGTATTCTTCATCCCGCAAACGTGCGGAGCCTAGCCTGAGGTGTATGGTAACTTTTGCCATGGGATAGTAGGTTTCTGTGGTACTATCCCACGGGGATAGTTGGTCTTTGTTTATTCCTTCTAACAAAACAGGAAATGGTAGGAATAACCCATATCATGCGACTCCATTTTAACCAATCAGATGACAGAAATATATGCAAGAGGTGTATAATAAGCTATACCTGCTAACAAGAATGCTAAAAAATGTGTATTTGTCATAAAAGAAGCGACTATGATTAGAATCAGGATCCCGACTGTAATTTAACAGCGGAGCTGGAAACGTTAAATTTATGTCCATCTATGATGAAATAGTGCCACCTCACGAAAATGACCTCTACCTTGACTTCCTTGAACCAACGGAACAATCAATGTATGACTGTAGACATGTACATGGTGCAGTTTCCTCACTGTTTCATATTGGAAGAGCGTTTGCAGCAGATGTTGAGTTATTATCAGAGATGTCGGATACTAATTACTCTAATTACGAAATTCCTTCTTTAGAGACATAAAATATTTTGAAAATTGGGGGTACTCTTCAAGAAAAATGGGCTAGTATTACTTAAATAACAAATACCCAAACTGATACATGCAGAACATACAAAAATCCAGTATTCTCGGAATGCATGTGTCACTTTCTATCAGGGTTTGTGAATGGGGGTCAAAGGTTACATGGGGTCCAACACTTCAATCTGTGTACACCCATACGAATCTTGGGCCAGTGGTTCTTCTTACCGAGTATGAAGTTAGTAATCCGTATGTGCTATTCTGCTTGCAGCAGACGACACATCAAATCGTCATGCGAGTGCCAGAAAGTTGTAAGTGCAATAGCTGCCATGTGATGTGTGCTGCCATGTGTTAGGATGACTTTCAATTTATCTTTCCTTGAGTCAGTGGCTCTTTATATTGTTCTTAAGAGCCACTGACCAAATAATTGGCATGATAGTATGTTTGATGGGAATTTCTCACAAATGGAAGCTATTCCACTTATGACCTTCTTGCATTCACACGATGAAATAGATTATTAGATTTCTCAATGCGTAACTTATGTCCCTGCCAAATTTCACAATGAGAAATGTTTCTTCGGTGAGAATGTCTTTGCATGAACCAATTTTATAAAATGTGTGGTGTATGTATTTTTTCATCTAATGACTGGTACAAATCCAGCAAATACAAAAAAAAACCAAAAACAAAGAAATGCATTTCCAAAACCAAACCATGCTGTTTCAACTGATTTTATATCATACAGAAGGTTCAATTGCTCAATGGGATTTTCACAACTTGACTTTGGAGAAGGTGATCTTAAAAAAAAAAAAAACACTTCCTTTGGGAAGTATTCAGTGAATGAAACACTTTAACACCTTCCTCACCCATTCCAATAGTCCTTTTTAACTCTTCTACAGTGAGATCTTGGAAGATCATGATTTCAAAGCCCAATCTGCCTAAATGTTTCTTCAAGTTTTCCACATCCTTTCCATTTCCCGTCCTTTTCGGCATTCCCGTTTTCCAGTGGAACTCCTCGTGACTGAAAATGATTGCATAACCCCGCTTCTTGTGATCCATACGGTATTTAATTTCTGCATCACTATCACTAGACATAGATTCCAGAAATCTGAAACCAAGAAAATTGTGGTTATATGCACAATTAAAAAGTTTCAACAGAAGTGTAAACTTAGAAGTGTCAACTAATAATGTTTGACACACACACACACAAAAAATAGGGACAGCGGTCCCAAATAGGTCATCTGATTATGTGTTCAACGAATAAGTGTAGAGCAATATGACCTTAAGTGACCCCTGAATGACCTATGACCTCACCTGTTACCCCACATAAAAGACCTTGTCTCAATGTGTAAGCTGCAAAAGCTACAGTAAGTTGAAAAAGTGTCAACCAAAAGGCATATACTGGAGCAATATACTGACCCTAAGTAACCCCAGAATGACCTTTGACCTCATCTGTTACCCCACATAAGACCCCTTGTCTCAATGTATTTAAGCATATCAAGTATGAACTTGATCCATTAAAAAGCTACAGTAAGTTTAAAATGTGTCATACAAAAGGTACATACTAAATGTTTGACACACAAACAGACACACTAATCATGCTGACATATGGTCTTTCCAATTGCATCGCATGACCTAAAAACATGCAGTCATAATGTCTTCTGGATTAAAATCAGATTACCTATAGGAACAAGGTATCTTTGATGCAGAAACTGTTTTAAGTCATTTCATGTGTGCCAAATATGCCCGTTTTAAGCATTTAGTTACCGGCACCAAAAACGAAGGCTATTTTTTTAAAGTTTATTTTTGATCTATAAACACATTGCATTAACAGCAGTTTGGAAAGACCCCATACATGTAGGATATACAAATTTTATTCTGTTTGAAATCCTTACTGCAATTGGAACCATCAAACCAAAGTACAGCAACACAAGTGTCTATAGTCCGTGTCTGTATCTCTGTGCAGTGACGTCAGCACAAGATTTGTTGGTCGCCAGAGTAATCCGCTCGCGCTGACTTGAAGCGCACAAAGACGGCATCTCTTGACACGGGCGTAAATGTTATGACTCACTGCACGGAGGAAGAGATGCGGACTATAATCAAAATTGAACTCACCCAGTAAATCTGAATGCACCAGAGGTCTGTGTCTTTGTAGCTGGCTCTTCACTTCCTGTACTACTATTCTCCCTGATGGCAGGTCTTAGTAATGACGTTCCAAAAGGCAAGTGTGGTTTAAAACCTGGAAAACACAAATTGGAAGCAACTGAGTTTACAAAAAAATATTTCATTATCTCCTGCCACAAGGATGTAGAGAAGGATGAAGTTGTCTTGAGCATCTATATCCTCCTATGTGTCTGTGACTATTTTCTTAGGAAACCATTTATTTGTCAGACCACACCAAATACTGGGTTTACTTTGTTTACACTCTAACCTATATACAAGTGCCAACAATGTAACCATAACCAAATGAAAAGTTAGACTTTTCTGTATCAAAATTATATGTGTAAAATTGTTTTGATACCCTTTGGAAAAAATATTGTCAATGATAACGCCATCTTTTACTTTCTCTAGTTTAAAAAAAAACGGTCATGGCGGTGGGCATTTCATTTCTTAATTCGTACTCCCAGGTACGACAGAGCCACAATTTTGCAGCCTCCCATCCAACATAAGTATAAGCATGAGTTTAGAAATTGCAATAACTTCAGAAAATTTGGAAGTCTTTGCTCTATAATCCCATCTGGAACAGTAGTAATTGAGTCATTCTCATGACTTCTCAAAAATATGCAAATGAGCTCATTAATATTCATAACCTGTACAAAAATTAAACAGCACATGCATGACCTCATCATGTTCTATCACCGTGCCATGTTAGAAGTTCATTGAGTCATCGGTTTAGTCTGCAGAGTGGATTAATGCTTTTGCTGCCCAACCGCCCACCCATAACATACACTGTAAGCCCACACAGCACATCGTGTTGTGGGGGCCAAAAATTACTAGCCGGGATTCAATGACAACCAAAAATACGGGTGTTTCCATAAGGTGACACCCTTTCTGACATACTTTTCTGACACCCTATGAATTCGGGAACCTTAACGGACCTTAACGGAATAAACAACACTGTTTATGTGGTTTATTCCGTTAAGGTTTCCGAATTCATAGGGTGTCAGAAAAGTATGTCAGAAAAGGGTGTCACCTTATGGAAACACCCCAAAAATACATATGGATTTGTGGAACATGTCTGTCACCTGCCACTTGCCTTTCACTAAAAGAACAACTGAGCAGCCCTATGAAATCGATGATATCTTGATGGTACTGGCGAAATCAGGGAAATAAAAATCAGCGTCACTAAAATCATAGAAAAACTCAACTCTTCGCTGGAATTATGGAAAAATAGCTAGATAGGCAGTACAGTAACATTTTGCCATTCATTGCAGTCTCCTCACCTGAGCCCCTAGCATCGGCATCTGTGGTTCCATCCAACACATCAGGGGGCGTATCACTTGTCAAATCTGGCGGAGGCCCGCTAGCTGCTGTCCCACCAGCTGCTCCTTGAACACGGCCTTCTGGTTCCTCCCGCAGTGGTGACTGGCTGGCACCTGCTGAATCGGGTTCTGTGCTGTTCTTACTTGCCATGTTTAATTGATCAGTAATACTTTTCTGGATAGACTATCTGAAAATTTGAAATAATAACAATAATTATTGCTAATAACAAAGTTAGGGCAACATTTTAATTATTCATAGGGATTCAAACATGTTACAGAGTGGTTCATTACAAATCAACAACGTTGCATCCATGACTTGCATATTTTTATCCTGCAAAGGCGGCTTGCCGCCCGAGCGGGATCAAAATATGTGGAAAACTCCATTTTTTTTAAAACAGACAAACTGATAACACTTCAAAGTAACCTTTTCATTCACAAGCCCATGCAACAACTTTAAACATACTATTACTATAAAATAGAAGTTGCACACCTACTATTTTACAAGATATTACAACTAAAGCGGCTGGACGTGACAAACCTACGTCACGTCCTTCCATTTGCATGGAAAACTTCTCATCGGTAAAGCAAAGACACATTAGAATAATTGTCAAAACTGTTAATATGATTTGATAGTATAGTGAAAGTACTCTTGCAAAATGTCTCACAAAGATGGAACCTATTTCATACACAGAGCATGCTACGCTGGTGCCCTGCACCTTGGGCTTCGCTTTATGGCTCAGACTACCCAAGCACGCAGGTACATGTACAAGCCGATCATAATTAGTCAAGATCCCGATGCACCTCCTTGAATCGTCGCTTGATATGCTGGGATACGTGGGACTCCTGCGTGCACGATTGACACTGTACGTGACCTCATTTCGAGGTCAACGGTCACTGTCATGAAAACATGAAAATAGTGAATTTGCATGTCAATGTTCATGGTATGATCTAAATTTCACCCTTTTCTGATATGCCTTGTCATGCCAGCTTCGGTAGAGATTTTTGCAGAAGGGATTCAGCTACTCATTTATGTAAGTAACTCTTCACAAAAGTGAAAGATCGCAATTATGATCAACACTTTTATTTGCAGAATACGTCCCGCAGGACACCAATAAGGGTTGAGAAAAGACTATATTTTACACCGGTGTGAAAATACATGCGATGTTAGTCTTGATTTGCTGTGTTTACGGAAGTTTACCAGGGAATGAGTTTACAGTGAACTGCGCAAGTGCATGACCCCACCATCTCCATCAGCCAATAAGATGTTGAATTTCATTATACCTGCATCTTTGGTCACTTGTGAAGTGGTGTCGAGAGACCAAAGTCGCAGGGAACCAGCATAAGAGCAGGCCTTCTGCCATAAACGATGGACGTGACAAATTTGTGAACGGAAAAATGTGAACAAGGATTCAATTAAGCGCATTGATAGCCAGCCATACGTGGCGCTGTGTTACTTTATTACACTACAAATCATTCCTGATCAGTATGTCTTACTGCATAAATTAGGAGCTAATCGAAATTGCATGCCCTGGGTGGCACTATCACTTCGGAATCGTCTATGGGCAGGCATTCTGAATATTGGTAAACAACAAACACGTTTTGACCCATGTGACGTACATGCATGACCTCAGCTCTTGTCATGGCATCGTTCGAGTAGTAGAAATGATTGTAGTCGCAATTTTTGGCAAAATATTACATTTTTATGTCTTTGAAGATTTTTCACAAAGGTCATTGCCTTCTATACGGTCTCAAGTTGTGTTTGATCCAGAAGAGAGGGAAATATCATGCATTTGGAGGGAATTTGAGACAAAGTTGAGGTGTGTGTCAAGGGAAAAGTAATTTCATGTTGTGTTGCATAACTCCACATTTGTTAAAAACAGAATGTGGAGAACGCTTAGCAGAACTACAACAGGCCAAGGCTTTTATCATTGTGTCTTTTACATAGGCCGCTTGCATTATAAGGCATGACAGCCACAGCACACCACTACTAAATAAAATGGCTGCATATCAAGCAATTTCTTCAATCCCCAAACGATTCTGGGAAAAACAACACCTCGCACAAAAGCTAAGAAGGTTATGGTCATGGTAACCAAATGATCCATGGTAATCCATCGTGAGTACAGTTTCAGTGCAAAAAATCATGTTATGGGATGCGACACAAAAAATGAATCGCTGCCCCATTTCACACCTCACAGATAAGATAGCCTAGGTAGGGTAGTATTATCTTGCCTAGCCTAGGTAGGGCTATTCTTGCCTAGAATAAGGTGGCCTATGGTAAACAAGAGCACCCAATGGGGTGCTGTAGCTGCAGCAGAGTTATAATATGGGCACACCACCCGGTGGGCACAACCTTTTCTCATTGTGTAATATTAATCTTGAAAAGTCCCCCACATGAGAATAAGTAAGAGCATTTAGGAGTAGCACCAGTTTTACATTTATAGTTCTGTTATTGCCTCTTCTTTAATTTGACAAAATCCCAGGGGTCACAACTTTTCCACTTGTGGGGACATTAATCGTTGTGAGAAGTCCCCACATGATCATAGTAACTTTTTCTTTTTTTGTGACGATTTTAGGAGTAGCACCCCCGGGTGTACATTAGAGTTATTCTTTATTTCGGATTTCACTTGTGGAGAATTATCTTGAAAAGTTCCCCCACAGGGAGCATAGTAAAACGACGTTTAGGAGTAGCACCCCGGTTTTAAATTTATAGTATTTTTATTTCACTCCTCGTGTATTTGACACCACCCAGGGGGTCACAACATTACATTGGTGGCGATATTAATCGTGTGAAAAGTCCACACATGAGCATAAGTAAAGAGGACGTTTAGGAGTAGCCACCCCTGGTTTGGCATTTATAGTGAGACAAATATAGACTGCTCATGAGGGAGATGGTGAGAAAATTTCCCCCCAGTAGATCTTGAGACCAGGGCCTACATTTAGTAGTAGGCCCGCAGTATCAAGATCATCAAGGAATCCCCTTTAATAGGCACCACATGACCTTTCACCCAAATCTGTGAACACCCTATAGGACCTTGGGTCAGTGGTTCTTTTGGCACATTTTGTGATTTATAGCAATTATTTGTGGCCACAGAAGGATTTATAGATTTTCAAAGAATGCCCCTTTAATTGGCTCATGTTGACCTTTGACCCAAATATGTGAAAACCCCATGGACCTTGGGTCAACAGTTTTCGACCCAGTCTAGTGATTATAGCAATTGATTTTGTGGCCAAAGAAGGAATTAAGATTTCAAAGAATGCCCCTTTAATTGGCCCATGGACTTGACCCAAATCTGTGAACACCACATATGGATCTTGCGGTAAGCGAGTCTTCTAACCAAGTTATAGTGATTATAAAAATTGATTTGTGGACACAAGAAGAAATTTATAGATTTAAAAGAATGCCCCTGTTAATTGGCCCACAGGACCTTTGACCCAAATCAGTAAACACCCCATATAGGCCTTTGGTCAGCGGTTCTTATGAGCAAGTCTAGTGATTAAACAATGATTTGTGGCCACAAGAGGAAATTTATAGATTTTCAAAGAATGCCCCTTAATAGGCCCCACGTGACTTTGACCAAATCTGAACACCCCACATTGGGCCTTGGTTCAGCGTTCTTCTGACCAAGTCTAGTGATTATAGCAATTGATTTGTGGCACAAGAAGGAATTTATAGTTTTCAAAGAATGCCCCTTTTAATTGGTCAGGGACCTTTGACCAAATCTGTGAACACCCCATATGGACTTGGGTCAGCGGTTTTCTGACCAAGCTTTCTAGTGATTATATAACATTGATTTGTTTATGGGCACACACGAAGGAATTTATAGATTTTCAAAGAATGCCCCTTTAATCGGCCCATGTGACTTTGAGCCAAATCTGTAACACCCCACATGGGTCTTGGGTCAATGATTATTCTGACCGATTTTCGCTGCTATCGGCCCAAGTGTTTGGCAACAAGACGCATTATGGCAAGTGTGAACAGACAGACAGACAGACAGACAGACAGATAGACAGATAGACAGATAGACAGATAGATAGATAGATAGATAGATAGATAGATAGATAGATAGATAGATAGATAGATAGATAGAGTCAACACATTGCCATAACAATAGCTCTGCATACTACGTATGCTGAGCTAAAAAATGAATATGATAAAAACCAACGTGAAAAATCAAAAAGGACCAAGTTGGAAAAGTTGCCACCAGGCAAGATGAATCGTGCTACGAAGTCGATGGAATGAATTAAAGACTGCTCAACGTTGAGAAGTCTAGGCATTGTGCACATGACAAACATTAAAGGCTGACTCAGAGATTTCCTGAGGAGGGCGCCCTCAATTTCCAAAAAAATCGTGTTTTTTGCATGTACATAATGCTTGTCCATACTAATCACTGTGTGAAATTGCTAAGCTTAAAGAGACATGAGGAGATTTCCAGAAATTAAGCGCCCACAATTTTTCTCGAACCTAGGTTTTTTACATATTTGGAATGCTTACCAATGTATTAGATCTCACCTGAAGTGAATAAGCCGAATATGCCGTCTTTATGTAATAAGATGATGATTTAGTAGTTTCTGTCGTGCACGACAGAAAGTTAAAGCATGGTTTCTATGGGGAACGATTACGATAGCAGGAAAGTTCAAAACAAGGTTTGCGGTTTTCTTTTGCACCTGTTTGTCCAATAAGCCTTCCAAACGTTCTCGGTAGGTGGTCTAGAACCGATCCAGTGAAAGTTGAGAGAAAATTCATATCCTAAAAAAATCTCCTGTCACTTTAAATCGAATGATGGCAAAAATGACATATGTGATTCAACGAGAAATGATGAAAGATTGTCACCTAAATATGAAGAGCTTAAAGGTGGGTGTTCCGATTTATGTGTATCTTGTTCTCCACTTGATATGAGAGCCTGGCACCTGCATACACTTACCATCAAGTATCGTGGGAAACGAACTTGCGGTTTTGATAATAAGAAGCGATAATGCACATTGCAAGGCCCTATTCACCACCGTGCTAATATTGATGGTTAATCACTAAAACGACAGTTTTTTGTTTATCTTTCCAAAGAAGTGCATTTGGAAGCTGAAATTTCAGGACGATAATGAGAAAAATACGGCCTTTCATCTGATATCAAAATTTATACTACTTCCGGTTAAATCAGGGGGGGTCCCAGAGGCAATCGGAACAAGCACCTTTAAGCACCCAAACCAGACAAAGCTGAAATGTATGTTCACAAATGCGAGAAGCATAGTTAATAAAATGGATGAATTTGAATATAGAGTTTACAGTGAAAAACCAGACCTAATAGGCATCGTTGAAACCTGGCTTGATAAAGGAATTAGTGATGCTGAAATACAGATACCGGGTTATAAGATATTCAGAACAGATAGAGAAAGGAAAATTGTTAGATGTGGAGGAGCCGCACTTACATTAGAGAGAATATTGATGTTATTCAAAGAGAAGGCTTGAATTCCGTGAGTCTGTCTGGGTCGAGTTATGTAATATTGAGATCAAGACAGTTAATGATTGTAAAAACAACAAACTGTACAAGAGCCAATCTTGAGATAAAACAATCAAAACCAGCGAACAAAAAAATGCCAATTGTGACTATAGTCAAACTATGACGGGACAATGCCAAATATGACGATCACCAAACTGCGACAATTAAAGACAAGTTATTGATAGGTGTAGTGTATAAACGAAGCTTGTCAACCGATTGAAGACGTTAGCCAAAAAATGTATCGAGATCTGGAAAAAGCTGGTAAACAAGAGAGTTTGGGGAGAATTCATTTAGAGAAATCCAGTTCCCCCGGGAAACTATACTCCAGCATAATCAAAAGAAGGAGAGCAATTTTCGAGATAGTACAAGCTAATTTATGGACACAACAAGTCATGAAGCCAACCAGGGGAAAGTCGATATTAGACTTGGTATTTTCAGCAGAGCCTAATATGATCGAAGACCTAGGTATTGACAGTAGGAAAAAGGGACCATGTATTCTAGAGTATTATATGATCTGCAGTGTACAACTTGAGACAACATCTATACTTAGGACTACAACAAAAAAAATAAGGTGATTTAGTGCTATGAGAGTGACGAAAAACAGTATTAAGATGGGAAGAAGAAATTTACTGGTTGCACACACACAACAAGCATGACCAAATTAATGGGAACTGAACACCCTAGTTGAGAATATGTCCCTATGAAAAAAAAAACACATTAGCCAGACAAAAAAATAAATGGATGATCGGGCACAATGAAAGCATCGTTTAAAAAGAGGAAAGCTTGGATAAAGTACAAAACATCGGCAGCGAAAAAAGAATCACAAATATATAAGTCGTGCGGAACAAAAGCAGCAAAGAGAAGATTAGAAGAGTATGAAAGACAAAGTTAGATTTGAAAGGAAAGATTGCTGACGCACAAGCATAACCCAAAAAGCTTTTACTCATACACAAGATCCAAAAGGAAGGTAAAAGACACTGTAGGGCCACTGAAAAATGAAAACGGAGATGTTATACCCCCAGGTAGAGAGACAGAGAGGAACTTACAAGTTTCTTTCTTCAGTATTTACAGAAGAAAGAAAATAGAAAATGGTTGAACCAACCCACCGGCAAAAAAAATGTTTCAGTGGATGATGAACTGAAACTTACAGACATCATCGTAACTCCAGAAGAGGTAGAAAAATATTTGCAAGAGTTGAACCCTTCAAAACCAGCTGGCCCAGACAATATATCACCGAGACTACTAAGAGAGTTAGCAAAAGAACTTGCAAGCCCGCTAGCCTTGATTTTTAATGCATCTCTTGAAGAAAGCCACATTCCAGACATATGGAGAACTGGAAATGTAACACCAATCTTCAAAAAGGGAGACCAATCACAGGCTGGGAACTACCGTCCGATTAGCTTGACATCAGTTGTATGTAAAACCCTGGAAAAGATCATCCGTGACCGTATTACAGACCACCTTCAGAAATACCAACTTATAAAGGATACTCAACATGGATTCATGAAAGGAAAATCATGTACAACCAACCTTAATTTTGCATATGGATATGTTAACCAAACATGCAGCTGAAAACCTGCCAGTTGACGTTATCTACCTTGACCTAGCAAAAGCCTTTGACAAGGTCCCACACAGAAGACTAATAGAGAAACTGCAAGCACATGGGATTGATGGGCAAACATTAAAGTGGATCCAAGCCTGGTTAGCAAATAGATCTCAGAGAGTTGTCATGCAGGGAGCCAAGTCAGAGGAAAGTGCAGTGCAAAGTTCTGTAGTCTCCAAGGCTCAGTTCTGGGCCCCCTATGTTTCCTAGTATTTATGAATGATCTGGAGGATGAAACAAAATGTACAGTGAGTAAGTTTGCTGATGATAGATAATAATGATCCCAACACATCTAAACAATCAAAAACTGAATTGAGGAGAAGTGCACGATTTGCCAAGAGGACACAGGCCAGCCATTGTGATTCCTTGTCAAGTCTAAGAGGGATTCAGCTGTAAATATTTGCAGGTATTCTTAACCAATTTAAGGATATCAATGTCATATATCTGAAAAACCGCTGTCTAGAATATGATGGACATGAAGTCACCGTGATAGCACACGTCGGTGCTCATTGGCTCTCTTCCGGTTTTCAAACTCACCAATATACAATTTGTCACATGACCCACAAAGAATAGAGTAGATGGTCTTTATGGTGCACTACTTGTTGTCGTAGAAGTATTATCAGTATTGAAACACACACATATTGTTTCTTCTGAAGAACTCTGTGTATAGCCTCAGCAGTACCAGATATAGGTAGACACACCCTGTTTCAATCCAAAGGAAAACGAGCATTTATGTAGCACCCTCAGTTTTTGACTAGCCTTTGCCTAACCTCTATCATGACCATGTTTGGAAGCTATCCTAGATGATTTTGCGATGAGCAAATGACAAAATCACCACAACTGAATTATTTAACGTAGACAGGTCAACAGTCCAAACACATCTAAGCAGTGGTTGGGTATGTAAAATAAGTCATAATGCATAAGGCAACAGGTGTGTAGAATAACTACAGCGTTGTGAGTTTGATCATTGGTGCTTCGTGAAGTAAAGCCATGGACAAATTTTGAAAGGTAATTGTTCAGACATATGGAGAACTGGAAATGTAACACCAATCTTCAAAAAGGGAGACCAATCACAGGCTGGGAACTACCGTCCGATTAGCTTGACATCAGTTGTATGTAAAACCCTGGAAAAGATCATCCGTGACCGTATTACAGACCACCTTCAGAAATACCAACTTATAAAGGATACTCAACATGGATTCATGAAAGGAAAATCGTGTACAACAAACCTGATTTTGCATATGGATATGTTAACCAAACATGCAGCTGAAAACCTGCCAGTTGACGTTATCTACCTTGACCTAGCAAAAGCCTTTGACAAGGTCCCACACAGAAGACTAATAGAGAAATTGCAAGCACATGGGATTGATGGGCAAACATTAAAGTGGATCCAAGCCTGGTTAGCAAATAGATCTCAGAGAGTTGTCATGCAGGGAGCCAGTAGAGGAAAAGTGCGTGCAAAGTGTCTGTCGTCCAATGCTCAGTTTTGGGCCCCCTATGTTTCCTAGTATTTATGATGCAATTTCTGGACAGATGAAACAAAACATAAAAGTACAGTGAGTAAGATTTTGCTGATGATCCAAAGCTCTCCAGTCATTGCAACGGACGAAGACATACAACAACTACAAGAAGATTTAAACAAACTTACTGAGTGGGCAGACAATTGGAAAATGACCTTCAACATCAGTAAATGCTCTGTTATGCATGTTGGTTATAACAACCCTCACCATGAATATCAAATGAATGGGAAAACCCTCAACAGTACAACAGAAGAAAAAGATCTTGGAGTATGGATAAAGGATGACCTAAAAGTTGTCAAACAGTGTGCAGAAGCAACAAAGAAAGCAAACCAAACACTTGGGATGGTAAAACGCTCTTTCAAGTACAGAAGTCAGGAAATAATCATACAGCTCTACAAGTCGCTAATTAGACCACACCTAGATTACTGCATCCAAGTATGGAGACCTCATCTAAGGAAAGACATAAACCTTATTAGAAGGAGTAAAGAGAAGAACAAACAAACTTATCTCAAGTATCAGGCATCTATCTTATGAAGAAAGACTTAGAAAGCTCCATCTTATGACAATAGAAGACAGACAAAGGAGGGCAGACTTAATCCAAGTTATAGAATTTTCAACAATATAGAAAAAATCAACCCCACGGACATCTTTCAGCTTGCCACAAACCAGAGCACAAGAGGACACTCACTCAAAATTAAGAAACAGCATATGAGAATCGACATCAGAAAATATTCCTTCAGTCAGAGATTCATTCAGGACTGGAATAAACTTCCACCATCAGCAGTACATGCAACATCTCTCAACAGCTTTAAGACAGAATTACAGTCATTTTTGGGTTACTAAGGGCGAAGAGCCCCCTCACCCTGCCGCACTACAGTCTACCTTGGTCTTACTACCAAGATGGAGGGTGCGGCGCTTCAGTAAGTTCAGTAAGTTCAGTAAGTTCTCTCTTCTAGCGCGTTGTTGTTGCTGTTGTTGTTGTTGTTGTTGTTGTTGTGGTTATGTTGTTGTGTTGTTGTTGTGGTGGTGTTGTTGTGTTGTTGTTGTGTTGTTGTTGTGTTGTTGTGGTGGTGTTGTTGTGGTGTTGTTGTGGTGGTGTTGCTGTTGTGGTGTTGTTGTGGTGTTGTTGTATTGTTGTTGTTGTGTTGTTGTTGTGGTGTTGTGGTGGTGTTGTTGTGGTAGTGTTGTTGTGTTGTGTTGTGGTTGTGTTGTGGTTGTGTTGTGGTTGTGTTGTTGTGGTTGTTGTTGTTGTTGTGGTTGTTGTTGTTGTTGATCTGAGACTATTGCCTAAATATGACTCTATAGACCATGCACTTCTTGGTCTTGGTGTTGTTGTTTTTTTTTTTTTTTTTTTTTCAGGCATCTATCTTATGAAGAAAGACTTAGAAAGCTCCATCTTATGACAATAGAAGACAGACAAAGGAGGGCAGACTTAATCCAAGTTATAGAATTTTCAACAATATAGACAAAATCAACCCCACGGACATCTTTCAGCTTGCCACAAACCAGAGCACAAGAGGACACTCACTCAAAATTCAGAAACAGCATATGAGAATCGACATCAGAAAATATTCCTTCAGTCAGAGAGTCATTCAGGACTGGAATAAACTTCCACCATCAGCAGTACAATGCAACATCTCTCAACAGCTTTAAGACAGAATTACAGTCATTTTTGGGTGTTTTTTACTAAGGGCGAAGAGCCCCCTCACCCTTGCCGCACTACAGTCTACCTTGGTCTTACTACCAAGATGGAGGGTGCGGCGCTTCAGTAAGTTCAGTAAGTTCAATTCCTTCATTATTCATAGAAAATCACAACTTTGTTATAAAATTTCGGATCTGGAATTTTTGTTATACACAGTAGGCTATGGGACATAATACTACACATAAATGTTTACTGCATCAAAACGAAAAATCCGATTCATCTCAAATTTCAGAATTGTGCATTTTAGGTTACTATTAGGGATGTTACAAAAGCTGATGCTAGCGGCGCTCAGAATTTGCCGGTGGCGTGTGGCAGAGTCTATAAATGACATAAGGGGATTCCCTGAAATACTTGTTTTTGATTGGTTAAAGTGGGTATTCCCTTTGACGTCATGGGTTTTGATGTAGAAAAAATTATAACCTTTTACACAGTCTTCGAATTTTTTTTATGCGTCACTTCGTTTTCGTTTTCAGTCGAGTTGAAAATCTATGTCCAAATCAACGCCTTCATACCCCCATATTGATACATCAGGAAACTAAGAAAGTTATGTAGACTGTTTATTTGTTATTTATTCTATTTGCTGATTTAATTTCCCTTCATTCTGAAGTCGAGAACATGACTTTTTAAGCCGAGAAAATGACCCATGTTATCAAATAGTAGGCGGCCATATTGACAATACACTTACGATAGAGTCATTACATTGCCAAATTGTCGCCGCGATTTTACATGAAAATAATGATCTCGAAGTTAAAATCGAACATGATATAGCTTAATAATAAGATATTATATTTATTTTATTATATTATTTTATGTTTAAGATATTATATTTATGATGTTTATGTTTCATAAAAAGATGATTTTGACCATTTTTAGAGTAGATGTTTAGTGATTTTCAATAGTATCTGAACTGGTTGTATAGCTTAAAGGGGCATTTCGTGATCCACAACCTCGTCCCCCGGTTTACCTCGAAAAAGTTGAGATTTTTATATCATCTGAACCGTTAGCCTATATAGTACAGCTGTTAAGGTCTATATATGATAAGAATTGTGCACTTTGTGGTAAAAGCATGAAAACTTCTACAGATGTAAAGTGAAGTATTTGCAACAATTTTAAGATATGGTACATATTGTACCTCCTCCAATATGGCTGACAGAGGTCTACGAACTTTTACACCATTTTCATTCACTTTTGACTAGAATCATGATGTATTAACTACATTATTTTGATCGGTCATCAAGAAAGGGCTCGTAATTTCTATTAGAAGATATTTTATGAACACCTCAAGGTTTTACAGCATTGAAAAATGGCATATCCATAAATAATTTCAAGATGGCAGCCAAAATGGTGGTCAAAATTACAATTTTCAATTGAATTCCAATCAGCAATCAAAGAAACACATATTTGTTAATGAGGTGACCTAAAGTCGTGAAACCTCTTGTTATTAAATTATTATTTACAGAGAGAGAGAGAGCGAGAGAGAGAGAGAGGGAGAGAGAGAGAGAGAGGAATAGTGAGATGAGATGGGAAGAGAGGGAAATTTGATGGCAGTGTGCTCCGATTTTGGTGCACTGACAATTATTCCAAGGTCTGCAGCATCGGCAAAGAAGACCAAAGCAAGGCAATATCATCAGCATAGTCTAGATTGTTTATATTTTGGCATGGTATCATCTTGATTTGCAAGGGTTTGTGATAATTCCATGGTCATTCCCAGATGCCTTCCCCAGAAGGTAGTCCACTAAGATGATGAAAAGGAATGGATCCAAAAACACTGTGTAGAACTCCTGTTGTTGTATTGAATGAATTAGAAATGTTATACCATCAACCATAACTGATTGAACTGCTAGAGTTGGTATACAGCACTTGCATAGCATTGACCATGGTCTCTGAAATGCCATAATGATACACAATTGAGAACAAAACAGACCTATTGATGGAGTCGAAGGCCTTATTAAAGCGAACAAAGGTGACAATCAAGGGGAGTTGATATTATTTAAAGCTATTTAAAACCCTCCATGATTCTCCTCACGATGTTTATGTGCTGCGTGCAGCTGCGGTCTAGCCAAAAACCCGCCTGGTTGTTACGTAGCAAAGGGTCAACATGTGGCCGACATGCGACATGGTTCAAAAGCATTTTGTTGTAAACCTTGGCAACTATGGACAACAGAGATTGGATTCCCCTAGTAGTTTGTCATAGAAATATTAACATTCGCGATCCATTGGTGTGGAGTCCTAAATGTCAAGAATCATCCCATGCATTTCACCCATGCCAAGAAGTAGCTAGATATTTACAAGTATGTGAAACACATGGCATAGGCCTATCTCTAGTTCCGAAAACTCTGGATATTTACAAGTATGTGAATATCTAGCGTAAACTATATATTACTCGCTTCTTTTACTAACATGGCTAAACGTGGTGGTAGATAATAATGATCCCAACACCTCTAAACAATCAAAAACTGAATGGGAGAAGTGCACGATTTGCCAAGAGGACACAGGCCAGCCATTGTGATTCCTTGTCAAGTCTAAGAGGGATTCAGCTGTAAATATTTGCAGGTATTCTTAACCAATTTAAGGATATCAATGTCATATATCTGAAAACCGCTGTCTAGAATATGATGGACATGAAGTCACCGTGATAGCACACGTCGGTGCTCATTGGCTCTCTTCCGGTTTCACCAATATACAATTTGTCACATGACCCACGAAGAATAGAGTAGATGGTCTTTATGGTGCACTACTTGTTGTCGTAGAGTATTAGTAGTATTGAAACACACACATATTGTTCTTCTGAAGAACTCTGTGTATAGCCTCAGCAGTACCAGATATACGGTAGACACACCTGTTTCAATCCAAAGGAAAACGAGCATTTATGTAGCACCCTCAGTTTTTGACTAGCCTTTGCCTAACCTCTATCATGACCATGTTTGGAAGCTATCCTAGATGATTTTGCGATGAGCAAATGACAAAAATCACCACAACTGAATTATTTAACGTAGACAGGTCACAGTCCCAACACATCTAAGCAGTGGTTGGTATTAAATAATTCATAATGCATTAAAGGCAACAGGTGTGTAGAATAACTACAGCGTTGTGAGTTTGATCATTGGTGCTTCGTGAAGTAAAGCCATGGACAAATTTTGAAAGGTAATTGTTCAGCTTCAAAGCTTATTGGACGTGAGCATCTTCACATTCCCTATCCACTGTGTTCGACGAAACATTGTCAGCTCTTTGAAACCTGAGATGAATATACCATAAAGTCATCTCAGTTGAAACATTGATCGACGCATGGAACATTTGGCTGACACTGTATGATGAGAGTCAAAATTGAGGTATTGGTCAGAGTGGGTCTTAATTTCGATAGATATTGGTGTCAAGTGTAAGGTCAGGGTTTCTCTTATCCACAGCATCAAGGGAATGCGATCTGTCCGTTGGTATCCTCCTCACATGGTATAGTCATGACATTACCATGATGCGAAGACTGTTAAGGTGGTCAATGAAAGATGTTAAATGGTCCTAATTTGTGACGACGTCCACATAATGTTTCCACATGCGCGGTGGATTATGTGCTGCCAGTCAGAAGGGCTTCCTCTTCACATTGAAAGGACTCCATTTACAGGTTAGTCACTGGTGGGAGAACGGGAGAACCTATTGTTAGCCCATTACTTTGGGAGTATAGGTCACCTTAAAACCTGAAGTAAGCTTGTTGGTCAAACAAAATTCCAACATCCCTTTCACATCAGCGATATGGAGAAATGTGCTATCAATCAGTAATGCGACTCCGTAGTAATATCAATGGTGTCCTTCAAAGGGACAGATGCGAATAAGGATTCTATAGCGAAGGATACCACATCACCGAGTCTTTGAGGGTCAAAGTAGATATGAAGGTAGCAAATTCTCACCAATCTTTTACATGGTGTTTGTTTTTTTTTTCGGCCAGAGGTTGAAGTATTTAGGTTAACTCCTTAGCTATGCTGTAAGTCGGTGAGCCAATAGTCGAAACAATCGGACGTAGGGGGACCCTCACTTCTGTACCTTGGGCAATTCATAGAACTTAGGAGATTATTAGAGTGTACCACCCTTCATAGTCTTCGACTATCGATAGTCTTGTCATTGTCACCTTAAAGATCCCAATGCCGCGTTTGAGTTAATGGGTCAGATGGCGTTTCAGGCAGGTGTAACATTTGATGAGCTACTTTCCTTTATCAGAGTATGCACCCTTGCTAATAAGTATAACAGTAGCACGTCCTTTGTCTGAAGAGAGAATCTGATTAGAGTCGTCCCTTTTAGGCCCTTTAGAGCCCTTTGCAGATTAAACAAAATGTTAGACCGAGGGTCCTTAGAGTTACCGCTAAGTGAGCTACTGTTGATGCTTTGAAAACTTACCCTTATTATTGCCATTCACTAATTTCAGGTATAGTATTTCCATCTAATAGAGGTATATCTTGAAGTGGTTGATCTTTGACCCACAGTACCACCTAAACGTTGTATGTACTAGGTATGGTAAAGTATACTTGTCTAAAGTCATTATGAGCAATTTGATATACCATTTTTGCTTATGTATACGACTTATGAAAATTTACCCCATGTTCAAAAGTTTGTTGACCTTTGGTGGCCATGTTAGAAAAGGTACAATATTTACTGTATTTTAATATGTTTCACATATATTGTACTAACATTGAGCTACTGTTGAAGATTTAATAGCAGATACTTAACCAGTATTATTATTGTAGTTTACTAACATCAAGTATAGTATTTCCATATAAGTAATGTATACCTAAACAGATTAAAATAATTCTAGTCAACCAGGCATACCCAACCAGGTATGTCTGGTTGACTAGAATTATTTTAATCTGTTTATCTTACCAATCCCAGATGAATGAGAGTTTACATAGTTTTAATGTATACCTAAATAAATATTGACTTGGTTGACCTTTGACCCATAATACAGCCTAAACGCTGTGCACTAGATATGGCAAATATACTTCTTTGTAATCTTGAAGTCACTATGAGCAATTTGAGACAATTTTTGCTTAAATATGACTTATTTGAAAATTTGACCCCATGTAGAAAGTGCTTTGACCTTTGGCGGCCATATTGGAATAGGTACAATGTGTACCATATCTTTAAAATGTTTTACATACAATGTATTAACAATGTGGAAAGTTTCATACTTTTACCACAAAGTGCACGATTGTTGAGCTTAACAGCTGTGCTAATAGTACATGTAATCCATGTGTACCAAATCTTACGTGCAAATTCGGTCGTATCTGTAAGAAATTTGCGAATTTGTATTTTCTGTCCGTTAAAAGACAGAAATTACGCACGGTGACCTATGGGACCGGGAAACTAAGCATTTACTTCATAACATCAAAAACCGCAAGCTAGGGATCAACTCAAATTTCGTGAATAAGTTTTTTCTCAAGGATATCTACATGTAGTGAAACATGAATAAAACAGAGGGTGCTGGAATCACGAAATGCACCTTTAACATGGTGTTCTGACATTTAACCGTCTCTGCTACAGACCTTGTGCATACGCATAGTTCGCGAATGCTGTATACTGTGTTGCATATTATATAGCATGGGTAGAGATTGATTATCTCTTCTACAGAGCTTACACGTGATAACTTGCATTAGGCAGAATACTTGGGGCGTCAAGTGGACCAAGTGTGGAGTTGGATTGTTAATATTATAATTACATGAAAACAATAACAAATATCAGCTGATTTCTCAAATTGTTTTGTGTTATTTATAATTATTTTGAATATCTTTACTAGTGATGGCCGATCCAGCCCCAGATCGGTACTGCCGATCTCCGATCAAAAAATTGTTGAATCGGACCGATCAGATCCCGATTCAGATTATATTTGTAAATTAGAAATGGCGCCAAAATCGCAGTGAAATTCACACTAACCTATCAACCATTTACCCTCTCACGAGTTGAAACAATATTCATGTGACAGCCTATGGATATTTTACGTCAAAACAGTGCTCCATCTTCACTTACCCGCAGCCAGTGGTCTATTTCTTAATGTAAATAAACAACGTGTTTTCTGTTATGTTGAGCGTGCTAGTGTATCAAATCAATTATTTAACCCCCCACTGTGCAGCTATTATGTTATCAAGCATGGCACGTGGCACTCGTGTGCTGAGAGGTCCTACTCAGCGCCGTTGTGTCTGGCTCAGTGAGGTTTACAGCTAAGTCGTGGGAAGTTGAGTTAGCATGCTAGTGTATCAAATCAATTATTTAACCCCCCACTGTGCAGCTATTATGTTATCAAGCATGGCACGTGGCACTTGTGTGCTGAAAGGTCCTACTCAGCGCCGTTGTGTCTGGCTGAGTGAGGTTGTTTACAGCTAAGTCGTGGGAATTTTGTGATAAAGTTTATGTTTGAATGTTACATTGTGGATTGAAGCTCTGTTTTTACTTTAAATAATGCAAAGGCGGCTACTGCCGTGTCACTTTCATTCGATTGCGGTCGTGCCTTTTTATTCCCATAGGCTACTGTGTATTAATATCATCCGGTTTGCATGAAAGCTATTGAATCCCACCTGGTGCATTTTTAACAGAGAGTAAGCACTACTACGGGGAACTAAGCACCGTGAAAAAATCACGGCACTAAGTTTGGTGATCAATTACATGTAGTATCCATAGAGTAGTAAAATATAGTACACCAATTATACGGACATCATTACAATACGGAGAAGTTACCTTTTTGTTTTATTTAAATTATTTTCTTGTCATATTTTGGGTCGTGTTTTTACCTATGTTGGGTACATTGCTTCGTGTGTGCCACTGTCGTTGGTATAAAACCAAACGGCCAGTAAATATAAACTTATTCTAAAAGTATTACAGTGTTCAAAAAATGGAATAATTATGATGATGCAAATCGACACGAAATTTGTGCATATACTGTCTCGTTCGTACCAAAAAATGTAAGATGAATGCTTTAATGATTATCGAATGGACAGTTGTATAGTCTTCAGGTGTTCTTATGGAGATTTCTCATGCTTAACATTTTAAGCTTAATTTGATATCATAAATATTGCAAAACCACTGGTAAAATAGACTATCAATATTTCCCGAAAATGCAAACCATATCCCTAACAAGGATCTAGACCCACAAAAAAGCACACACGGTATATTGTGGTATACAGTGGCGCGCCAGACCTCTTTTCCTTTATTCCTTGCCATCCCATGTCTCCCTCTTTCAACGCGTGTTTTATCCAATCCACTTCTACCATATCTCCTTTCACCCCTTTTTTCTGGGGGGGGGGGCATACGGGGGGCAGGACAAAGTGAAATCTTGGGGGAGGGCGGATAAAAAAAAGATAAGTATGAATAAGAAAACGAAAGAGGAATTAAGGAACTAAAAAAAAAAAAAAAAAAAGGGGAAAAAAAAAATTGGGGGTGGAAAGAAAAAAGGAAAAAAAATTGGTTGGTGGGGGGAAGAGAAGAAAAAGGAAAAGAAGAAAAAAAAGAAAAAAATTGGGGGCAAACGCCCCCCCCCATTGCCCCCCATGGCGCCCGCCATGGTGCGTATATTGTGGTATATGATAGTAAAGTTAATCTAGATTGTTTTAAATAAATAGCAAATTTTAATGGGGTTTTTTTTTTTTTTTTTGTGGTTGGGGGTATGGTATCTTAGCATTGACATATAAAGTGCGGTACATTCACGTACATCCCCCACCAGACCCGCCCCCATGTAAGCCTATAACACCAAGGTTCCCCTGGGCCTGCACTTCTCTTGGCAGCCGGTACATTGTGGTCTATGGTGCAGCTTTTGTTTTTTTATTACTGTGGTGATAATATTGTAGTATAGATGCGTTACTCCAAATTGGTTATAGTTATGATTTATCAAACGACTAATACACCACAATTATACCACAATCAAATTTTGTGGTAGTTTGTGGGCTATGGAAGTGCAAGTAGATGAACGTGGAAACCTGACAGTGGGTGGGTTAATTATGATTGTTGATCTGTTGGTAGTCATCCACAAATATATACAGCTTGCAGTGTTAGGGATAATACGCCTAAAATTGTCCAACCCCCCAAAATCCTTCCAAATTGACGGAGTAAAGTTTATTCCTAATACTTTATAAATCCACGTTTTTTTCACATATATCACAATTAAATATCGTAATAAGTATGATCATGTTCGTGATCAATGTTGGACCAAGGTTAATTAGGGGCAAACGGGAGAGACATTATTTTTAAGACATATTATAGTGACGATCCACTTTGAAAATTCAATTTTGCACGAGGCCAAATGTATCTTGGAGAACCAATATTTGTAGAGGTCCACGCCGTCGCGCGCAAGGGAGGGGGACATCCATACGCCGTACTATTGACAAACCTGATATATCGCATTTTCCTTCCATCAAAATTTGTTTTTAAAGAGATGTCATTTCGAGACGATTTCACCAAACTAGATAGAATTTTATGGAACACTTCCATGTTTTATTCCAGGAGGTTCTCAATTGGAGGCTGCGGGCAATCCGGCCACCAAACTATTGATCTTGGCCCTCGATTTCTATGTTATAAAATATATATATAAGGGAAACAAAGAACCCATATAAGGATTTTCAGGTGTTTGTATTGGCCCAAAGTTGGCCCGAACTTTCAAACATGTTCAGGATTCTCTGGCCCTTCAGGTAATATAATTGAGAAAATTTTATTCAAAACAAATGTTAATCCATCAACTATATTTTAACCTTTTACCATGAACATAACATATCTTTGCATTGTAAACTACTTAGAAATCTTAAAATTATTATTTCTAATTCCACCAGAGGGCACCACGGCTGGACCCCATGGACTACATAATGTGAGTGTCACCACAAGTATGGACACCCCTGGAAACAACATCCTGAGAGCGCTTCCGGATACTTCTACTGATTAAAGAATGTGTTAGAACCAAACGAGTTAAAACTTTTTAATTTGTAATAGGCCAAATGAATGTTAATAGGCTAATTTAAATATTTAAATAATTCCGCGACGTTGTGCTATGCGAGTAACGATCTTTGGTTTATTAAAATGTACCATGCTCCCCCAATGTGTTTTAAAATCACACTCTCCAAATTTCTTTAGATTTAAAATGGAGGACAATCTTAAATTGTGATTATTTTTAAAATCTATTAGATTAATATTTCAATAATTTTGATTTTTATTTAAATTTTTAATATCTTAGACTTGGAATTTGTCCCTTATGCCTGATAGCAAATCTAATTAGATAGTGTTTAATGTAAGAAATTTAAAGAACACCTGA
Source organism: Ophioderma brevispina (assembly GCA_023653785.1). Classification (NCBI taxonomy): domain Eukaryota; kingdom Metazoa; phylum Echinodermata; class Ophiuroidea; order Amphilepidida; family Ophiodermatidae; genus Ophioderma; species Ophioderma brevispina. The sequence goes on from JAMKCH010076155.1 coordinate 161,998, forward strand.
ATGTGAAAAAACCCAAAAAAAGTGTCTTTTTATAAGAAGACGATTTGTATTTTCTGTCGTGCACGGCAACGCAAGATTCATCATGCGAGTTAAAAACTTACCAGTTTGTAAGGTGTCCTAGTTTTTCTAAAAAAACCATGTTCGGAACACAAATCAATCAAATCATTAAATGACAAAAAAATTATACAAATATTAAAAAAACAACACATTATAACAGAGTTGTAATTGAAAAGCAAGAAACTGAGGAAGGTGTTAATGTTATCCCCCCTGAAACAACAAACATAAAGGGAAAAAAACAACAGACAAAACAATAAAATCCTCAAAAGAAGAAACCAGATTTTCTTTTCTTTATGAAAATAATCATTCATAAATGTGTAACAGTATTTTGCTTAATGAAATTGTAAAAGTCACAAAAAGGTCGAAGCTCATATCGATCTTCCCATAACGTTCTTAGGGTCGTATTAAAGTTGGGACTTGGAAACTTTTGTTATCATTTGACAAACCATTCTCCAAAAATTCATTTAAATATAAAAACATACAAGGCGGTTATCGAACCACAAGTTATCCTGCTTTCGCGCTTACGGTAAGACAAAAAGAGCACACAAAGTGCAACTGTGCGAGTCCAGGGTGTCACCAAAAAAAGGTTGTGGCCAAAACCAGAGGAAGGTGGAGGGGAAAACCAAGGGCGGAACGAGGTTTAACTTCCCCACTATTCATTTTGACTGACACCACCCTAGGGGGTCAAAACATTTTCCATTTGGAGATATTTCATCTTGCAATGCTTGAAACCCCCTCACGAGCATAAGTCAGAGATGATTAGGAGTACACCCTGGTTTCATTTATAGTATTCTTTACGTCCTGCTCTTTCTTGACACCACCCCAAGCGTCACAACATTTTCATTGTGGAGATATTAATCATGAAGAAAGTCTTCAAACAAGGAGCATAACTAAGATGTTTAGGAGAGCACCCCCGGGTTTGCATTTGATGTATTCTATACCTCTCACTCTTTCATGTGAACCACCCTAGGGGTCACAACATTTCCATTGTGGAGAATTAATCTCGAAAAGGTCCCCCACAGGAGCACAATGTAAGAGATGTTTAGGAGTAGCCCCCCCGGGTTTGCAGTTATAGTATTCTATCTCCACTCTTTCATTTGATACCACCAGTAAGGTCACAACATCTCCGTTTGGGAGATTTAATCGAAAAGTCCCCAACTAATCATAACCAAGAGATGGTTAGAGTAGCACCCCAGGGTTTGCATTATAGTATTCTATTTCTGCTCTTCAGTGGAACACCCCCACCCAGGGCAAAACATTTTCCATTGTAGATATATTAATCATGAAAAGTCATGCAAAAATCCTTAAAATTCACTAAATTTAGTAAAAAAGATGAAAATATTTCAATTGGCAAACCACTATTTTTGAAAAAATCATGTGACCACATTTTAAATTTGAGTGCCTACGGGGTCCAGAATGTGGTGAAATGCACAATTTTTGCGTATTTATTTTCACATTTTCAAGAATGTAAAAGGGCTGGCAAACAAAAGACTGCCAGAAAGAAGTAAGAAAAACCATCAATGAAAAACATGGCACTTGATCTCGCTATATATATTGATGTTCAATACCTTTGTTGTGGTGTACCCCCCCCCCTTTGATAAGTCTTGTTTGTCACCACCCAAAATCACACACAGCATATACGCCAAATAAACACATTTGATGACATAATTTTATGTAAAGGGTAAACAAACTCCTGAATCAAAGTCTTTTGAAGTGTAGTATTTACACGACCATTGAAAAAGAAATTTGGTGTGAAATGGACCAAGCAATTAGCATTTAGCAGTAGTTGCAATTTTTAAATAATCAAAGAATGCCCCTTTAAGTGGCCCACATGCATGTTGACCACAATTATTATTCACACAAAGAATGTTACCATATAGTAGTTCATGTAGCGAAAGGAATTTTGCATATCCAAATGTACCATTATGCGATACAGCAATTTTTTTTTTTTACGCATATTTAATTAGATCAATTGCATCAAACAATGCACCTTTAATTGATCAACTTGAACTTTGACCGCAATTGTGTTCATTTACAAAAGATAGGTAAAGGCATAGAAGTCTCATGTAGCAAAGGATTTTGAAAATCCAATGTACCATTTCAGTGATTACAGCATTTATGCATTATTTAATTAAGATCAATTGTATCAAAAAAATACCCCTTCCTTCAATCGGACCGACATGGCACTTTGACCCAATGATGATTCACCCAAAAGATGACAACATGGCATAGATATTGCTTCAAGGCGGCAAAAGAATTTTGCCTATCCGATGGACGGTTTCAGAGATACAGTAATTACCCATATTTAATTAGCTCCATTGCATACAGAAGCCGCTGTATCACACACGCTCAAATTGGAAAAAGATGCGCACCATGATAGGCTTTCAGGCAGTGGAAGGAATTGTCCGGATTCCAATGTACCGTTTCAAAATATAGCATACGCTGTTTTTGATATAATAGCTCATTGCAAATACTTTTAATTTGCCGAAATAGCCCAAAAATCTAATCAGTTCGAGAACGTTCCAGCCCGCTCCATTCACCAAGTACATATCATACGCCTTACGGAACTCCAGAAGAAAACTTGGACACAAGCCTTGCGAGGAAAATTTTCGTTAATAGCAAATTAGATATTAATTAGCATCTTTACGCCCAAAATCTAATGGTCGAGGAATCGTGGACCTTCTTTCCACCAAGTTAATCATCATAGGCCCTTACGGAACTCCAGATAAATCCGTACACAAGCCCGTGAACACGGACGTCAGGCAGACAGCAATGACAGAACAGACAGACAGACAGGACAGACAGACAGACAGGAAAAGTGATTAATACGTCTCTGCCGAACAAAGTTCAGGAGAAACAAAAAGCCCTAAAGCAATTGATAATAATATTGACGTTTTGGTTGGTAGAATTTAAAGGTTAGATTTATAAGTTCCGCTGTAATTTTAAGAGTTAATGTTCATCATTATCAAAAACTGTACTATTTCAGGGGCTGTTTTGTAATTACATTCAATATCCATATAAACAATAAAATTCATATATGATTACATGCTTAACAGTATTGTCCAAAATGAAGTTTAACATGTTAGTATTAACGTCTATACTGTGAATAGGGCAGGGGGTTTATGATTTGTAAGATTTGAAGTATCACCTCATTTAATTAGTTTCCCATTCGGCAGTTAGTTGGGATAGGCCTACTGTATATATCCAAACACGTACATAAAATGAGCAGTCGATACATGTGTGTATAACCAATGACATATCTTTAGATCATTAAAATACTCCAATGGCATTGAAATTGATATAAGAAGTTGGCTCAATATAGAACGATCGCACATCCGGTTCAAGGCTGGAGACAATAATAAGCTAGCTAGCATGTCTCGGATATGCAATAAAATCGATGAAACCCCGGGGAAAATCCATTCAGCCCTTTCACGGCTTAATGCGCTAATGAAGACGGACCGAGTCTGGTCAGCTTATCGATTCTTGATTACAAGGAAGTTTAGGATAAACGTGCCATTGCTGTTGTTTGGATATCATACAGTTCAATTGGCGCGTTATAGTGGAACTTTTTGGGCCGAGTTGGTTGTTTCTCTGAATTTGATCACATTCAAATGTTTAGAGTTAGTTTAGAGTTAGTCTCAGCATCCCGCAACATGGTTGTAAAGATCACATTTTACTGCAATTGTATTTGAAGTTTTCATGAGATTTTAAACTTTAAAAAAAATGGTCAAGGGGGGAAAATTGGGCGTGAAGCCGCCGCAAAAAGAAGTCATCTAAAAATGCAATAAAAAGAATTTCCACATGGAGCACAGCTTTTTTGACACACGCAAAATGAAACAAACAAACACGAAACAAAACAAATGTATGAATGAAAAACAAATCAGAAGGCAGGCCTTAGTCATTCTGCGCATATTGGTATGGGGCCGAGTTGGTTTGGGTCCGAGTTGGTCAAGGATTTGGGGCCGAGTTGGTAAGGGGTTGTGGCCGAGTTAGTTCTGCTAAGCACTCCACATTATGTCTTTAACATGTTGTCATTAACGGATGTGGAGTTCTGCAAAACCATATGGGTTTCCTTTTCCCTGTTAACAGCATGAGCAGACCATTTCAAAGAGCCACTTTGCACACTGCAGACAAATATCAACAGCAATTCAGAATCAAGTTGATATATATGTTCCTTAGATAATCAATTACCTTTTGATAAAGCTAATCCTCAAAAAGTTGTCTAAAAAGAGAAGAAATGCAGCATTTTTGGTGAAACCACCTTTCTCATGCAGGACTCGTTTGCAACCGGCCTGAATAAATGTGACCTTTGCAGGCTCCAAAATAAGAATTAGGGTGGGCAAGGCAATTTTACCCAATTTTAAAAGGGCACCAAGGCATTACATGTTAAAGAATAGCAAACTTTTTAGGGCACCAAGGCAAATGGTAGGGGCACCTAAGGCAAATTGCCTTAGGTGCCGTAGGTTATTTTGGAGCCTGCCTTTGATCCGGAAGGTCACTTACCGGTACCCTGGACCAAACTGAATCCCTGAGCCTCTAATATACGCACGGCCGTTACAATGTGCTGCTATTCACTTGAGCCGTCATGTTTGTTAGTTTCGAACGAGGGGCCAGGGACTCAGGTGCTTACAGGAGAAAACAGGAGAAAATTAATCCTTGTTGGTAAACAAACGAACACGTGGTGACCCGTGTGACGTATGTATGACCTCTCTGGTACCTTGTCAATTATGGATCATTCTGCGCTGAGTGGCAGAAGTGATTGTAGTCGCAATTTCCTTCAAAAATTTTAATTTCTAATTCTTTTAAGTTTTTTTCACATATATGGCCGTTACAATGTGCTGCTATTCACTTGAGCCGTCATGTTTGTTAGTTTCGAACGAGGGGCCAGGGACTCAGGTGCTTACAGGAGAAAACAGGAGAAAATTAATCCTTGTTGGTAAACAAACGAACACGTGGTGACCCGTGTGACGTATGTATGACCTCTCTGGTACCTTGTCAATTATGGATCATTCTGCGCTGAGTGGCAGAAGTGATTGTAGTCGCAATTTCCTTCAAAAATTTTAATTTCTAATTCTTTTAAGTTTTTTTCACATATATGTCATCGCGTTATAGAATCTCAAGTTGTGATTGGTAGTGAAAGCAGGGATATATCGCTCATTTTGAGGGAATTTGAGATCGACGAAGTTGAGGTAGGTGACAGGTGAAATGTATTATCTACTTGCAGAACTCCACATCCGTTAATGACAACATGTTAAAGACATAATGTGGAGTTATGCTTAGCAGAACTAGTGGCCGAGTTGGTATGGGGCCGAGTTGGTATGTGGCCGAGTTGACTGTGGCCGAGATGGTTTGGGGCCGAGTTGACTGGAATTCCTTTACATGTAAACATATATAGGAGACAATAAGCCAATATTCCGATAACAAAATAAACCATAACTTCGGCGATCCTGTCTTTGGGGTCCACGATCATATAGAGGGTTATCACTATAATAGTTGAGCATCAAGTTTAATCTTTAGCATCAAGGTTTAATAGCTCCCCTAAGTGTGTTTTGGATCCAAATCATCTATTTATGCAGCTTATTTTTCTCAAAAAAGTAGTTTTACCTGTTTTTGGTGCACTTTCAACAAACATCGGCATTGAAATTTGAAGCAAGCAGCCGCTGTCAAGAGTGGCTCTTACCGAGCTTCGATGCTCCCTCCCTTTGATGCATTCTGGGCTACGGATGGGCAAATGTGAGGCGTCCAAATCAAATGCGTATTCCCCCGCTATTCCGATAGTCATCCCTACTCCCTAGAACAGCTGATCGGCAACGTCATCCACGCGTTAGCCAATCAGAATAGCCGATTACATCATGTGATCAAATATTTTCATCGAGTAGCAATGGCGGCTTGCTCTGAAAACCTTCTTGTTTTTACCCCGTAATTTCCCTCATATATCAAAGCCCTGCCCTCCTTCCAACAATTTAACCTTGTTTTCTAGTAACGGATAAATTTATAGCTACGTCGATACAGGTTAGTACGATAAAAACGGACGCATTTTTAGTGTTTTTTCGAGCCAAAAACCTTGACGAAAATCGATGTTTTTGGTCATGTTTTTTAAGTTGGGCACCTAAAAAAGGTGGATTTGTTGCAATCTTAGTTCCCAAAACTTGTTTACATGCTTGTAGTTTGTTAATTTTATATGAGACAGAGCTTGTTTTGGTATTATTCTTTTCCTTGGACATTGGCCTTCCAATTTCTGAAGCAAAAAAATATGATTTTAGTTTGTACATACTAATTACTGTAACTCGTTAAGCGTAAAAAGTCAGGGGTGGATCATGTGGCGGAGGAGCATGTGGCGGAGGAGCACAATGCTACAAATGGGTGCTACGGACAAACAAAGCATGATATTAGGTTAAAATTACCAAAAGCACCTTGGTGCTTTGTATGTTACTAAGGGCGGGCTAATACTTACCTGACGTAGACTCAATACAAATTGCATCCTCTCTGGGGATGCAGAACCTCCAAATATACCCCAAAATAATACCCATACCCAAAAAGGGTGTGGTTCCCCCCGTGATGACATATTACCCATCATGCACCACGCCATCCCTCGACCCTTCTCAGCAGACTCTACCATAAAGGCAAAGTTCGCTCAGGGGGCCTGGGATGGGAGGGAGTCTACGTCAGG